>CM054141.1:134612-223937 GCA_028751875.1 Rapana venosa
GGTTTTTGCCTTTGGATGTTTAACACTTCCTTGTGTGTTTCAGGATGTTATAACACTTACTTGTTTCCCGTAGGATGTTAAAACACTTACTTGTGTGTCTCAGGGTGTTATGAAACTTACTTGTGTGTCTCATGATGTTATGACACTTACTTGTTTACTTGTTTGTCTGAGAATGTTATAACACTTATTTGTTTACTTGTTTGCCTCGGGATGTTATAACACTTACTTGTTTGCCTTAAGATATTATAACGCTTACTTGTGTGTGTCAAGATGTAACACTTACGTGTTTACTTGTTTGTCTCGGGATGTTATAACACTTACTTGTTTATTTGTTTGTCTCAGGATGTTATGGCACTGACGTGTTTGCATCAGGATGTTATAACACTTACTTCTTTACTTGTTTGTCTCAGGATGTTATAAAACTTATTTTGTTTACTTGTTTGTCTAAGAATGTTAAAACACTTACTTGTTTTCTTGTTTGTCTCGGGATGTTAGAACACTTACTGGTTTACTTGTTTTTCTCAGAATGGTATAACACTTACTTGTTTGCCTTAGGATGTTATAACACTTACTTGTGTGTCTCAGAATGTTGTAACACTTACGTGTTTACTTGTTTGTTTCATGATGTTATAACATTGACTTGTTTACTTCTTTGACTCCGAATGTTAAAACACTCCCTTGTTTGCTTGTTTGCACTTACTTGTTTGCCAAAGGATGTTATAACACTTCCTTGTGTGTCTCATGATATTATAACACTTACTTGCTTGCCTCAGGATGTTTGACACTTATTTGTTTGTCTCATGGTGTTATAACACTTACTTGTTTGCCAAAGGATGTTATAACACTTACTTGTTTACTTGCTTTTCGCAGGATGTTATGACACTTACTTGTTTGCAACACTTCCTTGTGTGTCCCTGGACACTTACTTGTTTGACCTATGATGTTAAAACACTTAATTGTGTGTCTAAGGATAATATAAAACTTACTTGTGTGTCTCATGATGTTATGACACTTACTTGTTTACCTGAGAATGTTATAACACTTACTTGTTTACTTGTTTGCCTCGGGATGTTATATCACTTACTTTTTTTACTTGTTTGTCTCAGGATGTTATGACACTTACTTGTTTGCCTTAGGGCGTTATAACACTTACTTGTGTGTCTGAGGATGTTATAACACTTACTTGTTTACTTGTTTGTCTCAGAATGTTAAAACACTCCCTTGTTTACTTGTTTGTCTCGGGATGTTATAACACTTACTTGTTTACTTGTTTGTCTCAGGATGTTATGACACTTACTTGTTTGCATCAGGATGTTTTAATACTTGTTTACTTGTTTGTCTAAGGATGATATAACACTTACTTGTTTTCTTGTATGTTTCAGGATATTTTAACTCTTACTTATTTACTTGTTTGTCTCAGAATGTTATGACACTTACTTGTTTTCACCAGGATGTTATAACACTTACATGTTTACTTGTTTGTTTCAGGATGTTATAAAACTTATTTTGTTTACTTGTTTGTCTAAAGATGTTATGACACTTACTTGTTTTCATCAGGCTGTTATAATACTTGTTTACATGTTTGTCTAAGGATGTTATAACACTTGCTTGTTTAATTGTTTTTCGCAGGATGTTATAACTCTTATTTACTTGTTTGTCTAAGGATGTTATGACACTTACTTGTTTGCATCATGATGTTATAACACTTACTTGTTTACTTGTTTGTCTCAGGATGTTAGAACAATTACTTGTTTGTATTAGGATGTTATAACACTTACTTGTTTTCTTGTTTTCTCAGGTTGTTATAACACTTACTTGTTTACCTGTTTGTTTCAGGATGTTTTAAAACTTACTTGTTTACTTGTTTGTCTCAGGATGTTATGACACTTACTTGTTTGCCTCAGGATGTTATTGCACTTACTTGTTTGCGTTAGGATGTTATAAAACTTCCCTGTGTGTCTCATGATGTTATAACACTTACTTGTTTGCCTCAGGATGTTTTGACACTTAATTGTTTGTCTCATGGTGTTATAACACTTTCTTGTTTGCCTCAGGATGTTATAACACTTACTTGATTTTTTGTTTGTTTCAGGATGTTACAACACTTACTTATTTACTTGCTTTTCGCAGGATGTTATGACACTTACTTGTTTGCCTTTGGATGTTATAACAGTTCCTTGTGTGTCCCAGGATGTTATAACACTTACTTGTTTGCCCTAGGATGTTATAACACTTACTTGTGTGTCTCAGTTTGTTATAAAACTTACTTGTGTGTCTCATGATGTTATACCACTTACTTGTTTACTTGTTTGTCTGAGAATGTTATAACACTTACTTGTTTACTTGTTTGCCTCGGGATGTTATAACACTTACTTGTTTACTTGTTTGCATCAGGATGTTATGACACTTACTTGTTTGCATCAGGATGTTACAATACTTGTTTACTTGTTTTTCTAAGGTGTTATAACACTTAATTGTTTAATTTTTTTTCGCAGGATGTTATAACACTTACTTGTTTGCCCTAGGATTTTATAACACTTACTTGTGTGTCTCAGTTTGTTATAAAACTTACTTGTGTGTCTCATGATGTTATACCACTTACTTGTTTACTTGTTTGTCTGAGAATGTTATAAAACTTACTTGTTTACTTGTTTGCCTCGGGATGTTATAACACTTACTTGTTTACTTGTTTGCATCAGGATGTTATGACACTTACTTGTTTGCATCAGGATGTTACAATACTTGTTTACTTGTTTGTCTAAGGTGTTATAACACTTATTTGTTTTGTTTTTTTTTCGCAGGATGTTATAACACTTACTTGTTTACTTGTTTGTCTCAGGATGTTATAACTCTTACTTATTTACTTGTTTGTCTCGGGATGTTATGACATTTACTTGTTTTATCAGGATGTTATAACACTTACTTGTTTACTTTTTTGGTCTCAAAATGTTATAAAACTTACTTGTTTACTTGTTTGTCTCAGGATTTTAAAACACTTACTTGTTTGCCTTAAGATAGTTTAACACTTAATTGTTTGTCTCAGGATGTTATACTACTTACTTGTTTGCATCAGGATGTTATAACACTTACTTGTTTACTTGTTTGCCACCGAATGTTATGACACTTACTTGTTTGCCTTAGGATGTTATAACACTTACTTGTGTATCTCAGGATGTTATAACACTTACGTGTTTACTTGTTTGTTTCAGGATGTTATAACACTTACTTGTTTACTTGTTTGTCTCAGGATGTTATAACACTTACTTGTTTACTTGTTTGTCTGAGGATGTTGTAAAACCTATATGTTTACTTGTTTGTTTAAGTTTGGTCTAACACCTACTTGTGTTTCTCAGGCTCTTATAACATTTACTTGTTTACCTGTTTTTCTAAGGATGTTAGAACACACAATTGTTTGTCTCAGAATGTTATAACACTCACTTGTTTACTTGTTTGTTTCAAGATGTTTTAACACTTACTCGTTTACTTGTTTGTCTCAGGATGTTATAACACTTACTTGTTTACTTGGTTTTCACAGGATGTTAGAGCACTTACTTGTTTTGCTTTTTTTTCGCAGGATGTTATAACACATACTTGTTTAGCTGTTTTTCGCAGGGTGTTATAACACTTACTTGTTTACTTGTGTGCCTCATGGTGTTATGACACTTACTTGTTTGTCTTATGATGTTATAACACTTACTTGTGTGTCTCAGAATTTTAGAACACTTACTTGTTTACGTGTTTGTCTGAGGATGTTGTAAAACCTACTTGTTTACTTGTTTGTCTCGGAATGTTATAACACTTACTTGTTTACTTGTTTGACTCAGGATGTTATAACATTCACTTGTTTACTTGTTTGTCTAAGGATGTTCAAACACTTACTTGTTTACGTGTTTTTCGCGGGATGTTATAACACTTACTTGTTTGTTTCAGGATGTTATAACACTTACTTCTTTACTTGTTTGTCTCAGGATGTTATGACATTTACTTGTTTGCATCAGGATGTTATAATACTTGTTTACTTGTTTGTCTCAGGATGTTATAACACTTACTTGTTTAATTGTTTTTCGCAGGATGTTATAACACTTACTTGTTTACTTGTTTGTCTCAGGATGTTATAACACTTATTTGTTCACTAGTTTGTTTCAGGATGTTATAGCCTTTACTTGTTTTCTTGTTTGTCTCGGGATGTTATAACACTTACCTGTTTACTTGTTTGCCTCAGGATGTTATAACACTTACTTGTTTACTTGTTTGTCTCAGGATGTTATGAAACTACTTTTTTTTTACTTGTTTGTCTCAGGATGTTATGGTACTTACTTGTTTGCATCAGGATGTTATAACACTTTCTTGTTTACTTGTTTGTCTCAGGATGTTATAAAACTTACTTGTTTGTCTCAGGATGTTAAAACACTTATTTGTTTTCTTGTTTGTCTCGGGATGTTATAACACTTACCTGTTTACTTGTTTGCCTCAGGATGTTATAACACTTACTTGTTTACTTGTTTGTCTCAGGATGTTATGGTACTTACTTGTTTGCATCAGGATGTTAGAACACTTTCTTGTTTACTTGTTTGTCTCAGGATGTTATAAAACTTACTTGTTTACTTGTTTGTCTCAGGATGTTAAAACACTTACTTGTTTTCTTGTTTGTCTCGGGATGTTATAACACTTACCTGTTTACTTGATTTCCTAAGGATGTAACAGCACTTACTTGTTTACTTGTTTGTGTCAGGATGTTATAACACTTACTTGTTTACTTGTTTTTCTCAGGATGGAATAACACTTACTTGTTTGCCCTTGGATGTTATAACACCTACTTGTGTTTCTCAAAATGTTATGACACTTACTTGTTTACCTGTTTGTCTAAGGATGTTAGAACACTTACTTGTTTGTATCAGGATGTTATAACAATTACTTGTTTTTTTGTTTGCCTCAGGTTGTTATAACACTTACTTGTTTACTTGTTTGTTTCAGGATGTTATAAAACTTACTTGTTTACTTGTTTGTCTCAAGATGTTATGACCTTTACTTGTTTGCCTCAGGATGTTATAACACTTACCTGTTTACTTGTTTGTCTCAGGATGTTATGACACTTATTTGTTTGCCCCAGGATGTTATTGCACTTACTTGTTTGCGTTAGGATGTTATAAAACTTCCTTTTTTGTCTCATGATGTTATAACACTTAATTGTTTGCCTCAGGATGTTTTGACACTTAATTGTTTGTCTCATGGTGTTATAGCACTTACTTGTTTTCCTCAGGATGTTATAACACTTACTTGTTTTTTTTTGTTTGTCTCAGGATGTTATGACACTTACTTATTTGCCTTTGGATGTTATAACATTTCCTTGTGTGTCCCAGGATGTTATAACACTTACTTGTTTGCCATAGGATGTTATAACACTTACTTGTGTGTCTCAGGTTGTTATAAAACTTACTTGTGTGTCTCATGATGTTATACCACTTACTTGTTTACTTGTTTGTCTGAGAATGTTATAACACTTACTTGTTTACTTGTTTGCCTCGGGATGTTATAACACTTACTTGTTTACTTGTTTGTCTCGGGATGTTATGATACTTACTTGTTTGCATCAGGATGTTATAATACTTGTTTACTTCTTTGTCTAAGGTGTTAGAACACTTAATTGTTTAATTGTTTGTCTCTGGATGTTATAAATCTTACTTACTTAAGAAGAATTGAGTGATCTATGGTATCAAAGGCTGCAGATAAGTCAAGAAGAGTGAAGAGGGAGATTTTTCCTGCATCAGAAGCAAGTAGAAGTGTATCTAAAGTGTGGACTAGGGTGGTTTCGGTGCTGTGGTTGGGGCGATAGGCAGATTGAAAAGTGGAAGGAGATCATTGGAATGAAGGTGACTGTTGAGCTGTTTGAGAACGACTTTTCTAAGTACTTAAGAGACAAAGGGTAAGTTTGAGACAGGCCTATAATTCTTCAGAATGTTGGGATCGAGGTCGTGCTTTTTCAGTAGAGGTGTGACTATTGCTGTTTTAAGAGCTGATGGAAAATTTCCTGACACAAGAGATGAGTTTACTATTTTAGTGATAATAGGTACAAGTGTGGAAGGCATTGTGAGAAAACAGGAGCAGGTATGGATCAAGGTCGCATGATTTTATAGTCATTTCCTTCAGAATTGTCATGGATTTCTTTTCACTTGTGGGATGGAAGGAAAAGAGAGGAGTGCCAGTGAACTGGGCATCAGAGGCGCAGGCTGGAATTGAGTCTGATCCAGTCTGGAGCGTATGTTTCGAACTTTGTCTGAAAAGAAGGCAGAAATATGGATGGAAGTTCAGACAGGCTGTGGGTGTTAGGCAGAGGATTGTTTCTGCAGATCCAAGGAGATTTGAGGTGAGGGGAAAAAGAGATTTTATGGATGTAGCACAGAGAACTTGGGAAGAGTAGTAGTCTGTCTTTGCTGAATGGCTTAAGAGTTTGACTTTGTTTATTTGTTTTCGGAAAAGCTGTTTGTTGATTTCGGTTTTTGACTTCCGCCACTTCCGCTAGTGCCGGCGTTTGCGCTTCGCTATCAAGATGTCTTGGGTATACCATGGCGCAAAGGGTCTGTCAGGGAGGAGATGGTCAGTAGGAGGTGCATGCTCACAAGCAGTTGGCGGAGAATAGTGTTATAGTGATCAGAGAGGTCAGTGTGGTCAGAGGTTTGTGAAAAACGTTTGGAAGCTTGTGAAGAGAAGGTATGATGTCTAAGGCCATAAGATGCGACGAGTAACATATTTCTTCTTTCTGACAGGTTTTGTGATGTTTAAGATGGAAAAGAATGGCGGAATGATCAGAATGCAGTTCGTTCGGTGACAGAAACAGATGTGCAAGATTAAATGAAGCATTAGTAATCAGCCAGTCTAAAATATGACCAGATCTGTGCGTTGCTTCGTTTACCAGTTGAGAGAGAGAATGGTTGGACAGAGAAAGAGAAAGACGTTTGACATCTGGAGAAGACTGGTTGTCGAAATGGAAGTTGAAGTCACCAAGAATATAAGTCTAGTGGGAGAGAGGCTGTAGTGGTCGAGGAGTGACTGAATTCTTGGTGAAAAAGAGAAGATGTTAGGTTGTTTTTACGGCTGGGAGGTTGACGGTAAAGCAGCAGAAAGTAATAGAGTGGCCAGTAGGTTGAGATTGATTTCGGAAACTTCAAAAGATTCATGAGAGAATTGAAGGTTGTGACTGAAAGAAAGAGACGGTTCCAATGTGTTTTGAGAATGATGGCAATCCCACCTCCTCGAGAGAGTCGGGGGAAAGAAATAGTTTTATATCCAGGAGGAGTCAGCTGTTTTATTTTGGTTATGGCCAGTGGTTTAACCCTCTCTGCCCCCGATCGGGCCGCAGCCGACAGTAACGGAGGTTTCGCAAAAGTTTCCCCAATCGACCACAGCCGACAGTTGGTGCTGCCCCCGGGGCCCAGTATTTTTTCCACCCCCACAGACCTTGGTTTTCACACAAATGTGTCTGAAATTGGGGGGGCGATGCAGGGGGGGTGTCAAGGTTTCCATTGAAAAATTTAGACCACAAACCCATGCTTGTAGTGGGGGGGGAAGGAAGAAAAACACCCAGCGCCCCGGAAACCCGTTTTTTAAAAATGGTCCCAGCGGGGCAAAAAAAAAAGGGCGTTTTTTTTCTTTAGCAGACGATTCTTCTATTACGAGACGAAAAAATTGAATGTTTTTTGTTTTGGAAAAAGAAAAAACTTTGAACGAGAATTGTTAAGTGACCGATTTTAAAAAACGATTACGAGGAAAGGAGGAAGGAAATCCCTGCGTTGGGGGAAAGAGTGAGCCTGAAAATAACGTGCTAAAAAGGGCACTTTTCCGGACCTTTTGCTACACAAAAAACCAAACTGTGGAGAAATTTGACCTCCCCCCCCGGGTCCGGGGCATGGGACCCCCGGGAAAGTGTGAGGGCCTTTTGGGACGTTTTTTTCTTTAATTCCCAACATTTTTTGCTTTAAAACCTGAAGGCGAAACGAACAAAATATGCTAAATAAAAAAAAATAGCAAAAGGAAAAAAAATGGGTCTCCCGTTTTCCAAAGGGTTCAAACGGGTGGGGGCCAAGGGGTACAACCCCCCCCCCCCCCCCCACACAAAACATCCATAATTTTGCTTTTTGTGTTTGTAAAGTGACCCTGTCCAACCACTACGACTTTTTTAGAGACTTACCAACTTTAAAAAATTTTGTAGAGTTACAGAAGTTCTGTGTTTTTCCAATTTGTCACCCTGTGCTTGAAAAAAGGGTGACAGGTGAAAAGTCAGGTACAATAATACATTTTCGTACACTTAACAAACATATGGTAGAAAAACACCCCAGATATGAACTACAGTAAAAGGCCCACATGCTTTGGGAAAAAAGGACTTGTTTTTTCAAAAAAAAAAATATTTAAACAAAATTTAAATGTCCCCTCGAGACAAAAAACCATAAAAAAAACAGGGGGCTTGGGGACATTGGGGGAACAAAAATCCTTGAAGTCAATTGCACAAAATTTATTGGAAAAACACATAAAGCGGGGGTTTCCCCATTTCCCTTATTCGAAAACTAAAATGCTTAACAATTGCCCAAACCCATGCGGGTTTTGCTTTTTTTATCAAATAAACCATTTTTTTAACCTGTTTTGGGTGAAAATTTAAAGGGTAACAATAAACAAAAAACGGGTGACCAACACAAAAAATTTTCCCGTTTAAAAATTGCAAGTAAAAAAACATGCCTAGTTTTGGAAAAAATTTTTTCAGCTTAAATTAATTTGCCCTTTCACACAAAACAATTGCCTTGGGAGAAAATTTTAAAGTCAGATGGGGGTAAAAACCCTAAAAAGAATTCAAAACAACAGGCATTTTACCCTTCGGGTAAACCCAAAAACAACAAGGGGTTTTAAGCCAAGTTCGGGGGGAAAGGGAAAGGGTCAATGTTTTTTTTCAGAGTTTAAAAATCAGAAAAAAAATGAAACCCGGCCCTTTTCCATTTGGACAGACAACTGCACATTGAACAAACAAACTTAAAAAGGAGATTTTGAAGGGGGGTGGAGTGGTTGAAGTTAAAGGGGTGATTTTGGACAACATCAGAGGAAGAGGACAAAGGGCCCGAGGGTGGGGGAGCGGCTAGCGGAAGAACAACAAGTTTTTTTGATGGGGGAACCCAGGATAGAAAAATGGTAAAAAGAATTTTTGCTAACCCGGGGAAAAACTGTTTTTGAAACACATCAAAATACATCAAAATCTAAAAAAAAAACATTAGGGGAGAGTCACAAACAAAAAAAAAGAACATGAACAGCTGAAGGGGGGGGTGGACGGCAGCATGGGGAAGAAGCGTTGTCGGGGGAAATAAAAAATAACGTCAATGAGGGGGGAGACACGGGAAAAGGGAAACCCACCAAATGGGGAATGACGTCGGCCTTTCCCGTGTTTCCCCCTCTGGTTTTTGCGGCGAAGAATGCATAAGTGGGGTTTTTAAGCCCGCTTTAAAAATCAGGGGCAAGCGTGTAAAATTTTTTTTGACAAAAAATTTAGGTGCGAGCCATAGTTCTAAATTTTCTGGGGGCTCTCACTGCCAAGGGAGCGGAACAACACACACTAACTTGATTGATGGGGTGGTTTTAGTTTGTGAAACCCCGTAAATTTTTTTGAACGGCCCGCAGGGGCAGATTAAAATGGGTTTACAAGACCACAAAAGCCCGGGAAAAAAACAATTTTATAAGTCGAAATTTGAAAATTTTTAACAATTCCAAAAAAAGAGAAATTTTTAAATCGAAATATCTCAAAAAGTAGATTTTAAAAAGGAAAAAATGGTTTTGACCAAAAAAACCTAGGTAAAAAATTTAACAAGGAAAAATGTTTAAAAATTTTTGAAAGGAAACAAAAAAACACAAAAAAAATAACAAATTTAATAACAAATTACACTTAAAAGTTTTTCTTGATTGCCAAAAGGGTGTTATAGCACTTACTTGTTTTTCATGTTTGTGTTCCGGATGTTTAAACCCTTACTTTTTTACTTGTTTTTTCCAAATGGTAAAACACTTACCTTTTTTTGGCCTAGGATGTTATAAAAAAAATACTTTGTGTTTTTTCAGAAAGTTATTTACACTAAAATTGTTTTAACCCCTTTTTTCTAAGAAAGTTTTTGAAAAAAATTCTTTTTTGTCTCGGGGGTTTTTAAAAACCACTTTTTTTACCCCTTTTTTGTTCAGGATGTTATAAAAACTTTCCCTTTTTTACTTTTTTTGTCTCAGGTGTGAAAACAAATTAAAAGATTTCTTTTTTTGCCTCACAATTTATGAAAACTTACCCTTTTTTGCCCTTTTGGAAGTTAAAAAAACTTTCTTTTTTTTTGTCTCAGGATGTTATACTTCTTTCTTTTTTGGGTCATAAGTTTTTAACACTTTCTTGTTTGCTTGTTTGCCTCAAAGGGTGTTTTTGACACTTACTTTTTTTCCTTAGGGGGTTTAGAAACCCAAATTTTTGTGTCTCAGGGGGTTTTTAAAAACCCCTTTTCCCCTTTTTCACTTTTTTTGTTTTAGGATGTTAAACCTTTACATGTTTGCCTCAAGGGTGTTATAACAATTACTTGTTTGTCTCAGAATGTTAGGACACCAAAACTTGTTTACTTGTTTTTTCTCAGATGTTATGACCTTTTCCCCTTTTTTTTTAGGATTTAAAAACACTTACTTTTTTTCCCCCGTTTGTCTCGTATGTTATGTTTACTTTTCCCTTTTTTGCATCAGGATGTTTTTTAATACTTGTTTACTTGTTTGTCTAAAAAGATGTTTTAAAAAACCATTTTCCCTTTTTTAACCTTTTTGTCTCAAGGAAAATTATAACTCTTACTTTTTTTACTTTTTTTTTTTCTCAGGGTATTTTGGGCACCCTTTCTTGTTTTTTCCCTCAGGGGTGTTTTTTAAAAAATTAAATGTTTACCCTTTTTGTCCCCCGGGTGTTTATAAAAATTAATTTTTTTTACTTTTTTTGTCTAAAATGTTAAAACACCCTTTCTTGTTTTTTTTTTTTTTGGGCTCGGGATGGGATAACACTTACTTTTTATTACTTTTTTTTTTTCTCAAATGGAAAAAACACTTTCTTGTTTTTCCTTTGGATGTATAACAATTTTCCTTTTTGGGGTCTCAGAAAAGTTGTAAAAACTTACTGTTTTTTTTGTTTTTCCAGGATTTTTATGACATTTATTTGTTTCATCAAATGGGAAAAAAAATTACTTTTTTTGCCTTAGGAAGTTTTTAAAAAACACTTACCCTTTTGTGTCCCCCAAATGTTTTTAAAACAACCTGTTTACTTGTTTTTTTCAAAATGTTAAAAACACTTACTTTTTTTACTGGTTTTTTCTCAGAAAGTTTAAAACACTCCCTTGTTTTTCCTTTTTTTTGGGCCCAGGGTATTTTTGCACTTACTTGTTTGCCAAGGGTGTTTTTAAAAACTTTCTTGTTTTAAATTTTTTGTCTCAGGGTTTTACAACACTTATTGTTTTTCTTTTCTTTTCCGCAGGGTGTTAAAACACTTTTACTTTTGCCTTTGGGTGTTATAACCCTATCCTTTTGGTCCCAGGATGGGTTTTAAAAACTTACTTTGTTTGCCCTTGGATGTTAAAACACTTACTTGTGTGCCAGGGGGGGTTTTAAAAAATTACTTGTGTTCTCAAAGAGGTTAAAAACACTTTCTGTTTACTTTTTTTGTCTGAGAATGTTATAACACTTACTTGTTTTTCCCTTTTTTTGCCTCGAGATGTTATAACACTTTTCATGTTTACTTGTTTGTCTCAGATGTTATGACACTTACCCTTTTTTGCCCTTTTATGTTATAAACACTTTAAATTGTGGGGTCCCAGAATGTTTTAAACAAATTTTCGTTTACTTGTTTGTTTTAGGATGATATAAAACTTACTTGTCCCAAAATTGTTTTTTCTCAAAATGTTAAAACAAACCCCCCGTTTTTTTGTTTGTTTTTTGGGATTTTTATAATACTTACTTGTTTATTTGTTTGTCTCCCGGAAGTTATGGCACGGACCCTTTTTTGCATCCGGGGTTTAAAAAATAATTGTTTTCCCCGGGTTTTTCTTAAAGGGTGTTATAACACTTAGTTTTTTTTACTTGTAATTTTTCAGGGAAAATTTTAAAATCTTTCTTATTTATCCCTTTTTTGTCTCAGGGTGTTTTTGACCACTTACCTTTTTTTCTTCAGGATGTTATAACACTTACTTGTTTAAATTTTTTTGTCTCAGGATGTTTTAAAAAAATTATTTTTTTTACCTTGTTTTCCCAAGAAATTTTAAAAAACTTACCCTTTTTTTCCTTTTTTTTCTCGGGGTGTTTTAACACTTAAATGGTTTTTCTTTGTTTTTTTTCAAATTTATTAAAAATTAAATTGTTTTTTCTCAAAGGGTGTTATTAAAAACAAATACTTTTTTAAACCCCCTTTTTTCCTGAGGGTGTTAGAACAAATTACCCTTTTTTTTATCAATTTTTTAAAAAAACCCTTTTCCCTTTTTTACCCCTTTTTTTGCCCAGGTTTAAAACCTTTACCTTTTTTACCCCGTTTGTTTCAGGAAAGTTAATTAAAAATTTACTTGTTTAAATTTTTTTCCCGATGTTTTTAACACTTACGTGTTCACCTTTTTGCAGGAAGTTATATCACTTACCCTTTTTTTCTCCAAGGGTGTTAAAACCCTTACTTTTTCCCCCAAAAGGGTTTCAAACACTTATTTGTTTACTTGGTTGTTTTTAAAGGGGAAAAAAACACCCACTTTTTGTTTTTTTTCCCGGCTTTTATAACATTTTCTTGTTTACCTGTTTTCTAAGGAAAGTTAGAACACTTTCTTGTTTGTCCCCAAAAATGTTTTAATTTCTTTCCCTTTTTTACTTGTTTTTTCAGATGGTAAAAACCCCTTACCCCCGTTTTTCCCCGTTTGTCCCCCAGGATGTTATAACCCTTACCTTTTTACTTTTGGTTTTTTTAGGATGTTTTTACCACTTACTTCTTTTTTATAGTTTTTTCGCAAAATTTTATAACACATACTTTTTTTGCTTTTTTCGCAGGCTGGTTTTAACCCCTTACTTGTTTTACTTGTTTGTCTCCGAATGTTTAAAAAACCCTTTCTGTTTACCTTTTTTTTTTTTCATGATTTTAAAACACCCTTTCTTGTTTACCTTTTTTTTGTTTCAGGAAAAAATATAAAAAAGTTACTTGTTTTTCCCTTTGTTTTTGCAGGGGGTTTTAAAAACTTACTTGTTTTACCTTTTGTGCATCAGGGGGGTTTTTGACACTTACTTTTTTTGTCTTATTATGTTGTAAACCCCTTACCCTTTTGTGTCTCCCGAAGTTATAACACTTTTCCCTTTTTTAAATTGTTTGTCTGAGGGATTGTAAAAACTTTCTTTTTTACTTTTTTTTGTCCCCGGGAAAGTTTAACACTTACTTGTTTACTTGTTTTTTCACAAAATGTTAAAAACACTTACATGTTTTTCTTGGGTTTTTCACGGGGTGTTTAAAAAAAACAATTTATTAATCCTTTTTTGACTCAGGATGTTTTAAAACACTTACTTTTTTTAGGTGGTTTTTCCCAGGATTTATGACACTCCTTTTTTTTGTAAAAAGGGTTTTATGACATTTACTTTTTTTTACTTTTTTTTCTCAAGATGTTATACACTACTTTTTGCATCAGGAGGGTTTTAAAAAAACCCCTTTCTTTGTTTTCCTCAGGGTGTTTTATACTTACCCTTTTTTTGCCTCAGGGTGTTTTTGACACTCCCCTTTTTTGTCTCAGGATCTTTTAAAAACTTACTTGTTTTTTTTTTATGAGTTATGACACTTTCCCTTTTTACCCTTTTTTGTCTGAAAAGTTATAACACCCTTTCCCTTTTTTAAATTGTTTGTTTTCGGGTGTTTAAAACACTTACTTTTTTTAAATTGTTTTTTCTCAAAGGAAAGTTTTTAACACTTACATTTTTATCCCATAGTCCCCGGGGTTTTTTTAACAAATTAAATTTTTTTTCTTTTTGTCCCCAGGATGTTATAAAAACTTACTTTTTTTTCTTGTTTTTTGCAGGATTTTAAAAAACATTTCCTTGTTTTTTCCGGTTTTTTTTCAGGATTTTTATAAAACTTACTTGTTTTTTTTTGTTTGCCTCAGGATTTTTGAAAACTTACTGTTTGCCTTAGGGTGTTATAAAACTTCCCCTTTTGTGTTTCCCCGGATGGTTTTAAAAATTTTTCTTTTTTTACCCCTTGGTTTCCTCCCGGGTGTTTTAAAAACTTAAATTTTTTACTTGTTTGCCCCAGGGGTGTTATGACACTTTAAATTTTTTCTCCTTAGGATTTTTTAAAAACTTTTCCTTTTTTTGCCTCAGAAATTTTTTTATAACACTTTTCTTGTTTAAATTGTTTGTCTCAGGGTTTTTAACACTTTCTTGTTTTTTCCCCGTTTGTCTCATGGATGTTATAAAAACTTACTTGTTTTCTTTTTGATCAGGGGTTTATAAAAACTTAAATTTTTAAAATTGTTTTTTTCGGGGGTTAAAACACCCTTTCTTGTTTTTCCTTTTTTTCCCAAGGGTGTTTTTAAAAAACTTATTTGTTTTCTCAGGATGTTTTTAACACTTACTTGTTTTTCTTTTTTTGTCCCCCGGTTTTGTTTTGAAAACTTACTTGTTTTCATTTAGGATGTTATGAAACCTTTCTTTTTTTCCTTTTATTGGCTCGGGTGTTTTTGACACTTACTTTTGCCTCAAGGGTGTTATGAAAAACTTACTTTTTTTCCCTTTTGAAGTTTTAACACTTACTTGTGTGCTTTAGGATGTTATAACACTTTTTTTGCTTACCCTTTTTTGCCTCAGGAAAAGATGACACTTACTTTTTGCCTCAAGATGGGTTTTAACCTTTCTTGTTTAACCCTTTTTTTGTCCCCAGGATGTTATGAAAACCTTAAATTGTTTTTTTTTTTTTTTCTCATGGGTGTTATAAAAACCTTTCTTGTTTTCTTGTTTGTAACAGGGGTTAAAAACACTTACTTTTTTTTACTTGATTGTCCCGAGGAGGTTTTAACACTTACTTGTTTCCTTTTGTCTCGAAAATTTTTTAAGCACCCTTTCTTTTCTGTTCCCCAGGGGGTTATGACCTTTTTTCTTTGTTTTCCCCCAGGTTGTTTTAAACCCCCTACTTGTTTGTCTGAGGATTTTATAAAAAATTTAAAAATTTTTCTTGTTTTCCTCTTTATGTTCAAACCCCTGACTTTTTTTTACTTGTTTTCGCGGGAAAGTTATAAAAACTTACTTGTTTTTCCTTTTTTGCCTCAGGGGTATAAACTTACTTGTTTGTTTTCACGATGTTTTAACACTTACCCTTTTTTTGCCCCCAGGAAAGTTTTTATATTGCTTTTTTGTCTCATGATGAAATAAGAATTTTATAATTTTTTTTTGCCCAGGGAATTTTTATAAACCTTTCTTTCTTTTCTTGTTTGCCTCAGGGGTTAAAACACTTACCCCTTTTTGCCTTAGGGTGTTTTCAAAAAAACCCTTTCTTTTGTGTCTCAGGGTGTTTTTAAAAAAATTACTTGTTTACTTTTTTGCCTCAGAAAAGTTTTAAAAACTTTCTTGTTGAATTTTGGTTTTCGCCAGGGTGTTTTTTACACTTACCCTTTTTTTGCCTTAAGGGTGTTAAAAAACCCTTTTTTTTGTCTCAGGGTTTTATAACATTAAACTTGTTTGCTTGTTTATCAGAGTTTTAACACTTACTTGTTTACTGTTTTTTCTCGGGGTGTTTAAAAAACTTAATTTTTTTACCTGTTTGTCCCCCAAAGGGTTTATAAAAACCCTTAAATTTTTTGTTTCTCAGGGGGTTTTAAAACTTACCTTTTTTACCTTGTTTGTTTTGGTGTTATGAGACTTAAAATTTTTTTACTTGTTTGTCCCCCAGGAAAGTTTTTTAAAAACTTTTTCTTGTTTGTTTTTGTTTTCAGGGTGTTTTAACCCCTTTTTTTTTACCCTGTTTTTTTCCCCGGGGGTGTTAAACACTTTTCTGGGTTTTCCCCGTTTTTTCTAAGGATGTTATAAAAACTTTTTTGTTTTTTCTCAGGGTTTTTTTTTTTTTTTTTTTAAAACTTACTTTCCCACTAGTTTTTCTCGGGATGTTATGACACTTTCTTGTTTGCATCAGGGTGTTTAAACTTTCCCGGTTTTTCCCCTTTAAATTTTCTCAGATGGGTTTTGACAATAAATTTTTTAGCCCCCAGGGGTTTTTGACAAATTACTTGTTTTCCCTTTGGAAGTTTTTAAAAACTTACTTTTGTCTCAGGGTATTATAAAAAACTTACTTGTTTACCCCTTTATTTACTGAGGATGTTTTTAACACTTTCTTGTTTCCTTTTTTGCCGGGGTGTTTTTAACACTTACCCCTTTTTTGCCCCCAGGATGTTAAAGACCTTTAAATTTTTTGCCCCAGGTTTTTTTTCTAACACCTACTTGGTTTTTCTGAGAATTTTTAAAAATTTTAAAATTTTTTCTTGTTTTCCTTTAGGGTTTCAAAGAAATTTACTTGTTTTTCCCTTTTTTGTCCCCGGGGTGTTATAACACTTTTCTTTTTTTTACTTTTTTGTGCCTCAGGAAAAAAAAAATGAATTTACTTTCCTCAAAAAAATAATGAAAACCTATTGAATTTTTCGCATTTTTCTTTAAAATGAACCAGTGTAATTTTTTTACCCTGTTTTTGGGATAAGTCCAAATTTTCCTTTTTTTATATAGACCCTTTAATTTGGCCCTTTTCATTGGTGTGAGCACCCCTACATCCCCCCTTTCCTGTTATATTTTGTGGGTGTGTCCCCCATTTTTGTGAAAGTGGGGCCACAATATTGAAATGCTTTTCCTGCGGCGTGGGTGCACGAGTGTGTGTGTGACCGGGGTAGCGGGGGTTTTTTGGCGTGTTGATGTTTCCACACTTTCGTGTGTGTGTGTGTGTGTTGTGTTGTGTTGTTTATGCCCTTTTCGTGGGCGAGGGTCTGGGGGAGAAGAAGAGCCAGAACTCACAAATTTAATGTATCTCAGCCCCAGGCCAATTACATGGGGAGAGAGAAAAGAGAGAGAGAGAGGAGAGAAGGGGGGAGAGAGAGAGGAGAGAAGAGAAGAGAGAGAGAGAAGAGAGAGAAGAGAGAGAGAGAGAGAGAGAGGGGAGTTGGTTACGGGAAAATTTTTCAGGCAATGTTAGTTTGCTATTTTCCTGGTTTAATCTTTTCCTTTTCATGTATGGGGTTTGTCTCTTTCATTTTGGGGGAATTTTTTGTTTTGGTTTTTTACAGGGCCAATCGATTGTGATTTGTAAAATTTCATGCCCCTTGGGGGTTTTCTAAATAAAACTTTTAACTAAATTGGGGTTTTTTATAAATTTTTTTATTTTTTCTTTGCCCTTTTCCCTTCTTTTTTTTCTTTTCCCAAAATTTTTCTTCTTCTTTTTTTTTCCCCTTTTTTTTTGTCTTTTCCCCTTCTTTTTTTTTTTTTTCCCTTTTCCTTTCTTTTTTTTTTCTTTTTCCTTTTCCTTCTTTTTTCCCCCTTTTTTTTTTTTCCTTTTTTTTCACCTTTTTTCCTCTTTTATCCTTTTTTTTTACTTTTTTTCCTCTTTTCCCCTTTTTTTTCTTCTTTAAAACCTTTTTTTTTTAAATTTTTTCTCTTTTCCTTTTTTTCTTTTTTTTTTTTTTTTTTCGTTGGATGTTTTCACTTCCTTTGGTTTTTTGTTTTATAACATTTTTGTTGTAATTTTTTTGCACTTAATTTTTTTTTTCATGATGTATAAAAATAATTTTTGTCAGGTGTTATAACACTTCTTGTTTACTTGTTTTGCCTCGGAATTTTAACCTTTTCTTGTTTGCCTCAGGAGTTTAAAAAATTACTTTTTCTTTTTTTTCTATGATTAACACCTAATTGTTTGCCTCAGGGTGTTTTTAAACTTTCTTGTTTACCCCGTTTGCCCCAGGGTGTTTTTGACCTTTACTTGTTTTCCTCAGGGTGTTAAACACTTTCTTGTTTTTTTTTTTGGATGTTTGAACTTACTTTTTTTCCTTAGGATTAACACTTATTGTTTGGGTTTGGATGTTATAACACTTCCTTGTTTTTCGATTTATAAAACCTTACTTGTTTGCTCAGGGTGTTTTACACTTATTTTTTTGTGTCTGGTGTTTTTAAAACTTTTTGTTTGCTAGAGTTATCACTTTCTTGTTTTGTTTTTAGGGTGTTAAAAACCTTTGTTTTTTTTTTCGAATGTTAAACACTTTTTTTGTTTGCCTTTGGATGTTTAACTTTTTTGTTTTTCCCCGGAGTTTAACATTTTTTTGTTGCCTAGGATGTTTTAAAACACTTTTTTTGTTGCTCAGGATGTTTTTAAAACTTACTTGTTCCTCAGAGTTAAAACATTATTTTTTTTCTTTTTTGTCGGGGAATTTTATAACAACTTTTTTTGTTTCCTCGGAGTTTTTAAAACTACTTGTTTACTGTTTTTCTCAGGGTTATGACCTTACTTTTTGCTCAGTTTTTTTAAATACTTTTTTCTTGTTTGTCTGGGTGTTTTAACACTTACTTGTTTATTGTTTGTTTTTAGGGTTTATAACACTACGTTTCTTGTTGTTTCGGGGGGTTTTTAAAAACCTTTTTTCTGTTTGTTTGGAGTTTAATATTCTTGTTTTTAAAATTTTTGTCTCAGAGTTAAACATAAAAAGTTACTTGTTTTTCCCCAGGTGTTTTACCCTTTTTCTTGTTTTCCTTAGGGTGTATAACTTACTTGTTTGCTTTGGATGTTTTTTACCTTTTTTTTTCCCAGATGTTTAAACTATTTTTTTTTGTTGCCTTTGGATTTTTTAAACACTTTTTTTTGTTTGTCTCAGGTGTTAGAAACCTTTTTGTTTCTCGGGTGTTATAATATTTTTCTTTTTTGTCTAAAGTTAAACCTTACTTTTTACTTTTCCTGGAGTTATACACTTTCTTGTTTTTTCTCAGGATGTTTATAAAAACCCTTTCTGTTTGCCTCAGGTGTTAAAACTTCTTGTTTGTCTTAGTTTTTTTTAATATTTTTCTTGTTTCCTCAGGATGTTATAACACTTATTTTTTTACTTGTTTTTTCGGGGTTAACACTTTTTGTTTCCATGTTGTTATTTTAAATTACTTTTCTTTCCCCGGATGTTAAACACTTATTGTTTTTCTCGGGGGTTATAACTTTTAATTGTTTTTGATCAAAATATCAAAGTTTACTTTTTTACTTGTTTTTCTCAGATGTTATAAAACTTATTTTTTGGTTCCAAAAGGGTTTATAAAACTTTCTTTTTTCTTGTTGTTTCAGGGGTTAAACATTACTTTTTGTTTAAAATTGTTTGTGTCAAAATGTTATAACCCTTCTTTTTTACTTGTTTTCCGGGTGTTTAAAACCACTTCCTTGTTTTCCAGGGTGTTATAAACCCTTTTACTTGTTTGCCCCGATGGGAAAAAAATTTCTTGTTAAGTTGTTTGTTCAGGATTTAAAACTTTTTTTACCCCTTGTTGTCTCGGGGTGTTATACACTTTCTTGTTGTCTCAGTGTTATAACAAATTACTTGTTTTGTTCGGTTAAACATTACTTTCTTTTTTTCTCGGGATGTATAAAAAATTTTTGTTTTTGTTTGCTTTTTATAATAAAAATTATTTTTTTACTTGTTTTTTCTCGGGGGGGTTTTTAAAAATTATTGTTTTCTCGGATGTTAAAACACTTACTTGTTTCTTTTTTGTGGGGGTTAACACTTACTTTTTTATTGTTAATGTTTTACTGTTTACTTTTTTAGTCCATTTCGTTTTTCCAGGATTTTTAAAACTTTCTTTCCTTTTTGTTCCCGGATGTTAAACATAATTTTTTTTTGTCTCGGGATTTAAACATTTCTTTTACTTGTTTGCCCCGGGGGTTTTTAAAAAACTTATTTTTTGTTCAGGGTTTAAAAACATTACCTGTTTGTCCAAGTTGTTTAAAACAAAATTACTTTTTCTTTTTTTTTAGGGGGGTTTAACACTTTCTTTTTCCTTTTAGGTTTAAAACTTATTGTTTACTTGTTTTCTCGGGATTTATGCCCCTTACTTTTTGTTTGTTTTTTCGGATGTTATATCACTTATTGTTTACTTTTTGTTCAGGAAGTTAAAACTTTCTTCTTTACTTGTTTGTCTTAGGATTTATAACGTTACTTTTTTGCTTGTTTTTATAACACTTACTTGTTTATTGTATTTCGAGGATTTTATAACCTTTACTTGTTTACTTTTTGTCTCAGATCTCTGACATTTACTTGTTTCCCTTTGGATTTAAAAAACTTTTACTTTGTGTCTTAGGATGTTTTTAAACTTTCTTGTTTTTTCTCTGATGTTTAAACACTTACGTTTGCCTCAGGAGTTATAGCACTTACTTGAAAAAATTTTTTGTTTCAGAATGTTGTAACACTTACTTGTTTACTTGTTTGTCTACGGGTGTTATAAATTATTTTTTTACGGGTTTTCGCAGGGGTTATAACCTTATTGTTACTTGTTTTGTCTCGGGGTTAAACAATACTTGTTTATTGTTTGTTTCGGGATTTTATAACACTTACTTGTTTAGTTGTTTTTTGAGGAGTTTAACACTTATTTGTTTACTTGTTTACCTCGGGATGTTGTAACGTTTTATTTTGTTTTCTCAAATTTTATAACTTTACTTGTTTTTCTCCTTTGTTATAAACTTATTGTTTGTCTCAGGAGTTTAAAACACTTACTTGTTCCACTTGCTGTCTCAGTTTTTTAAAACATACTTGTTTGCATCAGTTTGTTTCCCCCTTTTATTTGTTTACTTTTTTTTTAGCAGGATGTTATAACACTTACTTGTTTGTTCAGGATTTTTAAAAACCAATTTGTTTGCCTAAAATGTATAAGACTTACGTTTTACTTTTTTTGCCTCAGGATTTATGACATTTTTTGGGGTTTGTTTTAGGTGTTAAAAAACCCCTTTCTTGTGTGTCTGGATGTTAAAACACTTCTTCTTTATTATATTATCGGGGTTTAAAAACACTTATTTGTTTGCCTCAGGATAATGTAACACTTATTGTTTACTTGTTTCCCTCAGGATATTTTACACTTACTTGTTTGTTCATGTTTTTATAACATTTACTTTTTTTACTCGGATAGAAATAAATTTTATTGTTATTTTTTTCTCAGGATGTTATGAAACTTATTTGTGTTCACAGGATGTATAACACTTTCTTGTTTACTTTTTTGTCCCCGGGGGTTTTTTATTAAAATTTAAAACTTGTGTGTCTTTGGATTTTTTAAAAACTTATTTTTATCTTTTTCTCGGGATGTTATCACTTACTTGTTTGTCTCAGGATATTAAACCTTACTTGTTTGTCTCTTTGTTATAACATTTACTTGTTCCCTCAGCATTTTTATAACATTACCTGTTTACTTATTTTCTCAGGATGGTATAACATTTACATGTTTACTTGTTTGTCTGGGGATGTTATAACAATTACTTGTCAGTTGTTTTGTCTCAGGATGTTAAACATTACTTGTTCATTATTTGTCTGGGGATGTTCTAACATAATTGTTTAGGGTTTGTTTCAAAGTTTTAACATTTATTTTGTTTACTTGTTTTTTCAGGAGTTATAACATTCTTGTTTACTTGTTTTTTCAAGCTGTTAAAAACCCTTACTTGTTTACTTTTATTGCGGGGATGTTCAAACCTTACTTCTTTTTTTGTTTTTCGCAGGATGTTATAATTTTTTCTTTTTACTTGTTGTCTCGGAGGTGTAACAATTCTTTTAAGTTGTTGTCTCAGGATGTTACAACACTTGTTGTTTACTTGTTTGTCTCGGGGTTTTAACACTTACTTTTTTTGTCTGGGATGTTATAAAAAATTACTTTTTTTTGTCTCATGTTGTTAAACACTTACTTGTTTATTTGTTTGTTTGGGAATTATAAAATTCTTGTTTACTTGTTTTTCGGGGGTTAAACACTTACTTTTTGTTCAGGATGTTAAAACATTACTTTTTACTTTTTGTCTCGGGGGTTTAAAATTTACTTGTTTACTTTTTACATGTTTAATGTTTACTTTTTAGTTCGGAAGTTCTTGTTTGCCTCAGGATTTTTTAAACTGTCTTGTTCGTGTTTGTTCCGGATGGAAAACATTTTACTTGTTTACTTGTTTCGGGGGGGTAAAACCTTACTTTTTTACTTTTTAGCCAAGGTGTTAAAATACTTACTTTTTTAAAATTTTTGTTTCGGAATGTTAAAAAACACTTAGTTTTTAATTTGTTTGTCTCGGGATGTTATAACATTTTTTGTTTACTTTTATCCAAGGATTTAAATATTTACTTTTTTTATTTTTTGTTTGGGAAAAATTTTATAACATTACGTTTTTACTTGTTTGTCTGGGGATGTTATACACTTATTTGTTTACTTTTTTGTCTCGGGGATTTATAATTTTTTCTTGTTTACTTTTTGCCCCAGGATGTTTAACACTTATTTGTTTGTCTCGGGGTGTTATAACATTTTACTTTTTTCACAATTTTATAACACTTACTTGTTTGTTTGTTTTTCTCGGGTGTTGAAAAACACTTACTTGTTTGCCTCGTGTTATAACACTTACTTTTTTACTTTTTTGTTCAGGAAGTTTTGACACTTTACTTGTTTTTTTGTTTGTTTGTTTGGGAATTTTTATAACATTTACGGTTTACTTGTTGCCCTCAGGAGTTATAACACTTCTTCTTACTTGTTGTCTAAGGATGTTATAACATTTATTGTTTGCTTAGTGGTTATAACACTTATTTGTTTACTTGTATTTCGCAGGATGTTATAAACACTTACTTGTTTACTTGGTTTGTCTCAGGATCTTATAAAACTTATTTGTTTGCCTTTAGGATGTTAGAACATTTATTTGTTTTGTCCTAGGATGTTATTAAACTTTCTTTTTTATCTCATGATGTTATAACACTTACTTATTTGTCTCAGGATGTTATAGCACTTACTTGTATAATTGTTTGTTTCAGAATGTTGTAACACTTACTTGTTTACTTGTTTGTCTACAGGTGTTATAACACTTATTTCTTTACTGGTTTTTGCAGGATGTTATAACACTTACTTGTTTACTTGTTTGTCTCGGGGTGTTATAACATATACTTGTTTACTTGTTTGTTCAGGATTTTATAACACTTACTTTTGTTTTAGTTGTTTGTTTGAGGATGTTATAACACTTATTTGTTTACTTGTTTGCCTCAGGATGTTGTAACGCTTAGTTGTTTGTCTCAGAATGTTATAACATTTACTTGTTTTTCTCACGTTGTTAAAACACTTACTTGTTTGTCTCAGGATGTTATAACACTTACTTGTTCACTTGCTTGTCTCAGTATGTTAAAACGCTTACTTGTTTGCATCAGTTTGTTATAACACTTACTTTTTTACTGTTTTTAGCAGGATGTTATAACACTTACTTGTTTGTCAAAGGGATGTTATAACACTAACTGTTTGCCTCAGGATGTTATAACACTTACGTGTTTACCCTTGTTTCCCTCAGGATGTAGAAAACTTTTGGTTTGTTTTAGGTTTTATAACACTTTTCTTGTGTGTCTCAGGATGTTAAAACACTTCTTCTTTACTTATATTTTCCCGGGGTGTTATAAACTTATTTGTTTGCCTCAGGAAAATTTATAACACTTACTTGTTTACTTGTTTGCCTCGGATACTTTACACTTACTTGTTTGTCCCCATGTTGTTATAACACTTACTTGTTTTGCCTCGGGATGTTAAAAACACTTACTTGTTTAACTTGTTTTTTCTCAGGCTGTTATAACACTTCTTGTTTCCCTTGTTTGTCTTAGGATGTTAAAACACTTACTTGTTCCCCTTTTTTAAAACAAGGATGTTATAACAATTACTTGTTTGTCCAGGATGTTATAACACTTACTTGTTTGCCTGAGTATGGTATAACACTTACTTGTTTGCCTCAGGATGTTATAACATTTACATGTTTGTCTTAGGATGTTATAACACTTACTTGTTTGCCTTATGATGTTTTAACACTTACTTGTTTACTTGTTTGTCTGGGGGTGTTAGAACACTTACTTGTTTACTTTTTTCTCAAAAGGATGTTATAATATTACTTGTTTTACTTGTTTGTTTAAGATGTTTATAACACCTACGTGTTTACTTTTTTTGTCTCAGGATGTTATAAACACTTACTTGTTTAATTGTTTATCTCATGTTGAAATAACACTTACTTGTTTGCCTCAGGATGTTATAACATTTACTTGTTTACTTGTTTGTCTCGGGCTTTTATAACACTTTCTTGTTTACTTGTTTGTCCCAGAATGTTATAGCACTTACTTGTTTGCCTAAGGAGGTTATAACACTTACTTGTTTGCCTAAGGATGTTATAACACTTACTTGTTTACTTGTTTGCCTCATGATTTATAACACTTACTTGTTTGTCTTAGGATGTTATAACACTTGCTTGTTTGCCTTAAGATGTTATAACACTTACTTGTTTACTTTTTTGTCTTGGGGTGTTATAACACTTACTTGTTTACTTGTTTGTCTCAGGATGTTATAACACTTACATGTTTACTTGTTCGTCTCGAAATGTTATAACACTTACGTGTTTACTTGTTTGTCTCGGGATAATATAACACTTATTTGCTTACTTGTTTGTCTCGGGATGTTATAACATTTTCTTCTTTACTTATATGTATCGGTGTGTTATAACACTTATTTGTTTGCCTCAGGATAATATAACACTTACTTGTTTACTTGTTTGCCTCAGGATATTTTGACACTTACTTGTTTGTCTCATGTTGTTATAACACTTACTTGTTTGCCTCAGGATGTTATAACACTTACTTGTTTATTTGTTTGCCTCATGATTTATAACACTTACTTGTTTGTCTTAGGATGTTACAACATTTGCTTGTTTGCCTTCAGATGTTATAACACTTACTTGTTTACTTGTTTGTCTGGGGGTGTTATAACACTTACTTGTTTACTTGTTTGTCTCAGGATGATATAACACTTACTTGTGTACTTGTTTGTCTCAGGATGTTATAACACTTACTTGTTTACTTTTTTGTCTGAGGATTTTATAATACTGACTTGTTTACTTGTTAGTTTCAAGATGTTATAACACTTACGTGTTTACTTGTTTGTCTCAGGATGTTATGACACTTACTTGTTTGCCTAGGATGTTATAACACTTACTTGTGTGTCTTAGGATGTTATAAAAATTTTCCTTGTTTACTCAGGATGTTATAACACTTACTTTTTATGCATGGGGTGTTATAACACTTACTTGTTTGCCTCAGGATGTTATAACACTTACTTGTTTACTTGTTTGCTAAGGTGTTATGACCCTTTGTTGGCCTGAGAATGTTATATCACTTACTTGTTTACTTGTTTGTCTGGGGGGTGTTATAACACTTGTTTACTTGTTTGTTTCAGGACGTTATAACCTTTTCTTGTTTGCCTAAGGATGTTATAACATATACTTTTTTTTATTGGTTTGCTTCAGGATGTTATAACACTTACTTGTTTAGTTGTTTGTCTCAGGATGTTATGACATTTGTTTACTTTTTTGCCTCAGGATGTTACAACACTTACTTGTTTGTACCAGGATGTTATAACACTTACTTGTTTGCTCAGGATGTTATAACTTACTTGTTTACTTTTTCCCTCAGGATGTTAAAACACTTACTTGTGGGTCTCAGGATGTTATAACACTTACTTGTTTACTTGTTTGTCTAAGAATGTTATAACACTTATTTTTTTTACTTGTTTTACGCAGGATGTTATAAACACTTCATAGTTACTTGTTTGTCTCGGGTGTAATATAACATTTAATAATCAGATGTTTACTCAGGATGTTATAACACTTACTTGTTTACTTGTTTGTCTCAGGATGTTATAATACTTACTTGTTTACTTGTTTGTTTCGGGATGTTATAACACTTACGCGGGTTTACTTGTTTTTGTTTCAGGATGTTATAAAAACACTTACTTGTTTACTTGCTTGTCTCAGGATGCTAAAACACTTACTTGTTTGCATCAGTTTGTTATAACACTTACTTGTTTACTTGTTTTTAGCAGGATGTTATAACACTTACTTGTTTGTCTCAGATGTTATGACACTTACTTGTTTGCCTCAGGATGTTATAACACTTACCTTGTTTGCCTCAGGATGTTATAAAACTTACGTGTTTACTTGTTTGCCTCAGGATGTTAGACACTTACTTGATTGTCTTAGAATGTTATACACTTTTAGTGTGTCTCAGGATGTTATAAAACACTTTCATTTTTTACTTGTTTGTATCGGCGGTGTTATAACACTTACTTGTTTGCCTCAGGATGTTATAACACTGTACTTTGCTTTAACAATTGTTTGTTCTGTGTTATACTTACTGGTTCTTGGATGTATAACACTTCTGTTTACTTGTTTTCTGGGGTTTAATCATTCTGTTGCTCAGGATGTTAAACACTTACTTGTTTTGTCTTAGGTGTTGTATACTTACTTGTTTTTGCCTTAGGATGTTATAAACACTTACTTGTTTACTTGTTTGTCTGGGGGTGTTATAACACTTACTTGTTTACTTGTTTGTCTCAGGAGTTATAACACTTACTTGTTTACTTTTTCCTCAGGATGTTATAAATACTTAGTTTTTTTATTGAAACTTTTTGTTTAAAGGGATGTTATAACATTTACTTGTTTACTTGTTTGCCCTGGGTTGTTATAACCTTACTTGTTTCTACTTGTTTTTTCGGGGTGTTTATCATATTGTTTCGTTTTCCCCCCCGGGGGTTTAAAACAGGCCCCCCTTTTTTTGGAAAAATTTTAAAAAACTTATGAAAATTTTTTTCCAGGATGGTTAAACACACTTGTTTGGCCCCGGGAAAAACACTTATTGTTTTACCGTTTTTGCGGGATTTATAACACCTTGTTTTCCCTTTTTCTCGGGGAGTTATAAAATTACTTGTTTTTTTTTGTTGGGGTGTTTATCCTTTCTTTTTTCTTTTTTCTAAAGGGATGAAAACTTTTGGTTTTTCCTCAGGAGTTCAAAATTTTTGTTTTTTTTTACAGGTGTTATAAACACTTCTTTTTTTTCCCAATTTTTACTTCTTTTTCTCAGGATTTTTTTAAACTATTTGCCAAATAAGAAACTCACTTTTTAAAACTTTTTTTTTCCCAGGGTTTTTTCACTTTTTGTTTTCTAGAAAAAACATTTTCTTTTTACGTTTTTCGGGGGGTTATAACATTTTCTTTTTTTTCCTCGGATTTTTTCATTTATTTTTTTTTAAGTTATAAATTTTTTTTTTTCCTCGGATGTTAAACTTATTTTGTAGGGTTTTGAAGGGATTTTTCTCATTTTTAAAACCTTTTTTCCTCGGATTTATAAAAATTACTTGGTTTTTTTTTGTTCGGGGTTTTTAAAAACTTATTGTTTACTTGTTTTCCGGTTTATACACTTTTTTTTACTTCTTTGTCGGGGGTTTTCCCCTTATTGTTTGCCAGGATGTTTTACAAATTTTACTTTTTGCTCGGGGTTTTATAACTTTTTTTTACTTGTTTTCCTAATGTTTAACCTTTTTTTTTGCTGGGGTGTTATAACACTTACTTGTTTACTTGTTTGTCTCAGGACGTTATAACACTTACTTGTTTACTTTTTCCTCTGAGGATGTTATAATACTTAGTTGTTTACTTGTTTGTTTCAAGATGTTATAACACTTACTTGTTTACTTGTTTGTCTGGGGGTGTTATAACACTTACTTGTTTACTTGTTTGTCTCAGGATGTTATAACACTTACATGTTTACTTGTTTTTCTCGGGATGTTATAACAATTACTTGTTTACTTGTTTGTCTCAGGATGTTATAACACTTACTTGTTTACTTTTCTTCTGAGGATGTTATGATACTTAGTTGTTTACTTGTTTGTTTCAAGATGCTTTAACACTTACGTGTTTACTTCTTTGTCTCAGGATGTTATAACACTTACTTGTTGGTCCCAGGATGTTATAACACTTACTTATTTTCCTCAGGATGTTATAACTTTTACTTGTTTGCCTTAGGATGTTATGACACTTACTTGTTTGTATGATGTTGTTATAACACTTACTTTTTTGCCTGCGGATGTTATATCACTTACTTGTTTACTTGTTTGTCTCGAGGTGTTATTACACTTACTTGTTTTTCTCGGGGTGTTATAACACTTACTTGTTTCTATCAGGATGTTATAACACTTACATTTTTACTTGTTTGTCTCGGGATATAATAACAATGACTTGTTGAGTTGTTTGTCTCAGGATGTTACAACACTTATTTGTTTACTTGTTTGTCTCAGGATGTTATAACACTTACTTGTTTACTTGTTTATCTCAGGATGTTATGACACTTTCTTGTTTACTTGTTTGCCTCAGGATGTATATACACTTACTTGTTTGGCTCAGTATGTTATAACACTTACATGTGTGTCTCATGATGTTATGACACTTACTTGTTTGCCTCGGGATGTTATAACACTTACTTGTTTACTTGTTTGTATCGAGGTGTTATATCACTTACTTTTGTCTCAGGATGTTATAACCTTTTCTTCTTTGCCTCAGGATGTTATAACACTTATTTGTTTACATATTTGCCTCAGGATGTTAAAACACTTACTTGTTTACTTGTTTACTTCAGGATGTTATTACACTTAATTGTTTGTCTTGGGATGTTATAACACTTACTTGTTTACTTGTTTATATCGAGGTGTTATAACACTTACTTTTTGTCTCAGGATGTTATAACCTTTTCTTCTTTGCCTCAGGATGTTATAACACTTATTTGTTTACATATTTGCCTCAGGATGTTATAACACTTACTTGTTTACTTGCTTGTCTCAGGATGTTATGACACTTGTTTACTTCTTTGCCTGAGGATGTTACAACACTTACTTGTTTGTACCAGGATGTTATAACACTTACTTGTTTGCCTCAGGATGTTATAACTTACTTGTTTACTTTTTCCCTCAGATGTTAAAACACTTCTTGTGGTCTCAGGATGTTATAACACTTACTTGTTTACTTGTTTGTCTAAGAATGTTATAACACTTACTTTTTTTTACTTGTTTTACGCAGGTGTTATAACACTTACATAGTTTACTTGTTTGTCTCGGATAATATAACAATTTAATAATCAGATTTTTACTCTGGATGTTATAACACTTACTTGTTTACTTGTTTGTCTCAGGATGTTATAATACTTACTTGTTTACTTGTTTGTTTCGGGATGTTATAACACTTACGTGTTTACCTTGTTTGTTTCAGGATGTTATAAACACTTTCTTGTTTACTTGCTTGTCTCAGGATGTTAAAACACTTACTTGTTTGCATCAGTTTTGTTATAACACTTACTTGTTTACTTGTTTTAGCAGGATGTTATAACACTTACTTGTTTGTCTCAGGATGTTATAACACTTTACTTGTTTGCCTCAGGATGTTATAACACTTACTTGTTTGCCTCAGGATGTTATAAAACTTACGGGGTTCACTTGTTTGCCTCAGGATGTTATGACACTTACCTTGGTCTTAAATGTTATAAACACTTTCTTGTGTGTCTCAGGATGTTAAAACACTTTCTTTTTTACTTGTTTGTATCGGTGTGTTATAACACTTACTTGTTTGCCTCAGGATGTTATAACACTTAATTGTTTACTTGTTTGCCTCAGGATACTATGACATTTATTTGTTTGTGTCATGTTGTTATAACACTTACTTGTTCGCCTCAGGATGTTATAACACTTACTTGTTTACTTGTTTGCCTCAGGATACTATGACATTTATTTGTTTGTCTCATGTTGTTATAACACTTACTTGTTCGCCTTAGGATGTTATAACACTTACATGTTTACTTGTTTTTCTCGGGATGTTATAACAATTACTTGTTTACTTGTTTGTCTCAGGATGTTATAACACTTACTTGTTACTTTTCTTCTGAGAGTTATGATACTTAGTTGTTTACTTGTTTGTTTCAAGATGTTATAACACTTACAGGTTTACCTTTTTGTCTCAGGATGTTATAACACTTACTTGTTGCTCCCAGGATGTTATAAACACTTACTTATTTTCCTCAGGATTTATAACTTTTACTTTTTTGCCTCAGGATGTTATGACACTTACTTGTTTGTCTGATGTTGTTATAACACTTACTTTTTTGCCTGCGGATGTTATATTACTTACTTGTTTGCCTCAGGATGTTATAAAACTTACGTGTTCACTTCTTTGCCTCAGGATGTTATGACACTTACTTGTTGCTCTAGAATGTTATAACATTTTCTTGTGTGCCCTCAGGATGTTAGAACACTTTCTTGTTTACTTTTGATCGGGGTGTTATAACACTTACTGTTTGCCTCAGGATGTTATAACACTTACTTGTTTACTTGTTTGTCTGGGGTGTTAAAAACACTTACTTGTTTACTTGTTTGTCTCAGGATGTTATAACACTTACTGTTACTTGTTTTTCTCGGATGTTATAACAATTACTTGTTTACTTGTTGTCTCAGGATGTTTATAACACTTACTTTTTGTTTACTTGTTTGTCTGAGGATGTTATAACACTCACAAAATGTTTTATTTGGGTTTTCTCGGGATGTTATAACAATTACTTGTTTACTTGTTTGTCTCAGGATGTTATAACACTTACTTGCTTACTTTTCTTCTGAGGATGTTATGATACTTAGTTGTTTACTTGTTTGTTTCAAGATGTTTTAACACTTACGTGTTTACTTCTTTGTATCGAGGTGTTATAACACTTACTTGTTGGTCCCAGGATGTTATAACACTTACTTATTTTCTTCAGGATGTTATAACTTTTACTTGTTTGCCACAGGATGTTATGACACTTACTTGTTTGTATGATGTTGTTATAACACTTACTTTTTTGCCTGCGGATGTTATATCACTTACTTGTTTACTTGTTTGTATCGGAGTGTTATAATACTTACTTGTTTGCCTCAGGATGTTATAAAACTTAATTGTTTACTTGTTTGTCTCAGTATGTTATAACACTTACATGTGTGTCTCATGATGTTATGACACTTATTTGTTTGCCTCGGTATGTTATAACACTTACTTGTTTACTTGTTTGTCTCGAGGTGTTATTACACTTACTTGTTTTTCTCGGGGTGTTATAACACTTACTTGTTTCTGTCAGGATGTTATAACACTTACATTTTTACTTGTTTGTCTCGGGATATATATAACAATGACTTGTTGAGTTGTTTGTCTCAGGATGTTACAACACTTATTTGTTTACTTGTTTGTCTCAGGATGTTATAACACTTACTTGTTTACTTGTTTATCTCAGGATGTTATGACACTTTCTTGTTTACTTGTTTGCCTCAGGATGTTATAACACTTACTTATTTGGCTCAGTATGTTATAACACTTACATGTGTGTCTCATGATGTTATGACACTTACTTGTTTGCCTCGGGATGTTATAACACTTACTTGTTTACTTGTTTGTATCGAGGTGTTATAACACTTACTTTTTGTCTCAGGATGTTATAACCTTTTCTTCTTTGCCTCAGGATGTTATAACACTTATTTGTTTACATATTTGCCTCAGGATGTTAAAACACTTACTTGTTTACTTGTTTACCTCAGGATGTTATTACACTTAATTGTTTGTCTTGGGATGTTATAACACTTACTTGTGTGTCTCATGTTGTTATAACGCTTACTTGTTTGCATCAGGATGTTATAATAATAATAAATGGAACTTATATAGCGCTGTATCTTGCACAGACAAATCAAAGCGCTTGCACTCAACTCATTCTTACACAGTCATGCAACCAATAGCAAGTAATAGTTCTAACAAGTCCAAATGCACAGGTTATACACTTTGGCAATGTGATGGAATCTTTGGCTGTTGAAAAGCAGGGATAGCTATGAAATGAAACAGGAGAGGAAATTCTTAGGTTTGAAACAAATATGTCTTGAGGCCAGATTAAAAGTGTCACAAGAAGGTCTTTTGGCGAAGAGAGATAGGAGGCCATTCCAAATCGATGGACCAGAAACAGAGAAAGAGCGACGGCCAACAGTGGACTGGTTGAATCTAGGTATTTGTAAGCACAAGGAATCTGCAGCAGAGCGAAGGGAACGAGAAGGTGTGTACAGTGGAGACATTCACAGAGGTAGGAGGGTGCTGTTTTGTGAGACATTTGTAACAGAGGGTACTGATCTTATAGTTTATTCTTTGTGGCACAGGCAGCCAGTGGAGAGATCGCAAGAGAGGGGTAATGTGCTCAGATTTTTTCTTTCTGAGGACTAGTCGAGCTGCAGAGTTTTGAATACGTTGAAGGGAGTGGATAGATGATGCTGGCAGACCAGCCAAAAGAGAATTGCAATAGTCCAGACGTGAAAGAATGAGAGATGCCACGAGTTTTGATGTTGCATCTGTGGACAGGTACTTTCGAATTGCACTAATACGCCGTAATTGATAGAAGCACGACTGGCAGGTCTGGGTGATGAATTTTTGCATAGAGAGTGTGTTGTCAATAATGACCCCTAGATACTTTACAGCAGTGGATAGAGGGACTGATGCATTGCCGAATTCTATTGAAGCTGTTGTAATGGAAGAGAGTTTGTTTTTGGTCCCTACAAGCATGGCTTCAGTTTTATCAGCGTTTAGTTGTAACTTGTTCTCTATCATCCAGTTTTGGATATCTTGAAAGCAGTAGGCCATATTTATCAAGAGAGAAGGCAGATTTTCAGGTGTCACTGCTTAGAATCTGAGAGTCATCTGCATAAAAGTGATGGTTGATCTGATGACGGTTAATTATATGTGACAGTGGAGCGGTGTAGAGAGTGAAAAGAACAGGCCCAAAACTGATCCCTGCGGGACTCCACATTCCAGTCTGGCAGGTACTGACTGAATCTTATTTACTATGACTGTCTGAGTCGGTCAGTCAGGTATGAGCTAAACCAGGTGAGGGCCGTACCAGTAACACCAAACGTTTCCTGAAGACGGGAGAGAAGGATAGAGTGGTCAATAGTGTCAAAGGCTGCAGATAAGTCGAGTAGAGTGAGAGGGAGATTTTCCCTGAGTCAGAAGCAAGTAGAAGCATGTTTAAAGTGTGAACTAGGGTGGTTTCAGTGCTGTGGTTGCGCGATAGGCAGACTGAAATGCAGGAAGAAGACTGTTGGAGAGAAGGTGTTGTTGAGCTGTTTCAGAATTACTTTTTCAAGGACTTTAGAGATAAGAGGAAGTTGGAAACAGGTCTGTAATTCTTCAGAATGTTTAGGGTCAAGGTCATGCTTTTTGAGTAATGGTGTGACTAAAGCAGTTTTGAGAGCTGAAGGAACATTTCCAGAAACAAGAGATGTGTTTTACTATCTTTGTGATAGTAGGTATAAGCTGTGGCAGGCACTGTGCGAAAGAGAAGCAGGTATGGGGTCGAGATCGCATGATTTTATGGTCATTCCTTTCAGAATTGTCTCGATTTCTTTCTCGCTTGCTAGATGAAAGGACAGGAGAGGAGTGCCAGAAATTTGAGGATCACAAATTACAGGCTGGAAAGGAGTCTGATCCAAGCTAGAGCGAATGTTGTGGATTTTGTCAGAAAAGAATGCAGAAAATATAGAAGGAAGTTCAGAGTGGTTGTAGATAGAAGGCAGAGGGCTAGCCTTCGCAGATCCAAGCAGAGTGGATGTGAGGGAAAAGAGAGATTTCATAGATGTGGCATCAAGAACTTGAGAAGAGTAATACTTTGTTTTTTGCAGAATGGATTAAGGTTTTGACTTTGTTGATTTGTTTACGAAGAAGCTGTTTGTTTATTTCAGTTCTTGTTTTACGCCATTGCCGTTCTAGTTGCCGGCGTTTGCGTTTTGCAACCAGGATGTCATGGGTGTACCATGGTGCACAGGCTATCAGGCAGGAGATGGTCAGTAGGAGGTGCATGCTCATCAAGGAGTTGGCTGAGGACGGTATTGTAGTGTTTAGAAGGGTCAGTATGGTCAGGGATTTGTGATAGACGTTCAGCAGCTTGGGAAAAAAAAGTTTGAATATCTATGGCCTTGAGGTTGCGACGGGTAATGCACTTCTTCTTTCTGATAGGTTTTGCAATGTTTAGGGAGAAAAGAATGGTAGAATGATGTTAACTTGTTTGTCTCGGGGTGTTATAACACTTACTTGTTCACCCTTTTGTCTCAGGATGGTTTAACACTTACATGTTTACTTGTTTTTCTCGGGATGTTATAACACTTACTTGTTTACTTTTTTCTCTGAGGATGTTATAATACTTACTTGTTTACTTGTTTGTCTCAGGATGTTATAACACTTACTTGTTTGCCTCAGGATGTTATAACACTTACTTGTTTGCCTCAGGATGTTATAACACTTACTTGTTTGCCTCAGGATGTTATAACACTTACTTGTTTGCCTCAGGATGTTATAACACTTACTTGTTTACTTGTTTTTAGCAGGATGTTATAACACTTACTTGTTTACTTTTTTCTCCGAGGATGTTATAATACTTACTTGTTTACTTTTTTGTCTCAGGATGTTATAATACTTACTTTTTTACTTCTTTGTCTCAGGATGTTATAACACTTACTTGTTTGCCTCAGGATGTTATAACACTTATTTGTTTACTTGTTTATCTCAGGATGTTATAACACTTACTTGTTTGTCTCAGGATGTTATTGCACTTACTTGTTTGTCTCAGGATGTTATAAACACTTACTTGTTTGCCTCAGGATGTTGTAACACTTACTTGTTTACTTGTTTCCTTCAGGATGTTATGACACTTACTTGTTTGTCTTAGGATGTTATAGCATTTACTTGTTTACTTGTTTGTATCGGGGTGTTATAACACTTACTTGTTTGCCTCAGGATGTTATAACACTTAATAGTTTACTTGTTTGCCTCAGGATGTTATAACATTTACCTGTTTACTTCTTTGCCTCAGGATGTTACGACACTTAATTGTTTACTGGTTTTCGCAGGATGTTCTAACAATTACTTCTTTACTTGTTTGACTCAGGATGTAATAACATATACTTGTTTATTGGTTTGCTTCAGGATGTTATAACACTTACTTGTTTACTTGTTTGTCTCAGGATGTTATGACACTTGTTTACGTCTTTGCCTCAGGATGTTACAACACTTACTTGTTTGTACCAGGATGTTATAACACTTACTTGTTTGCCTCAGGATGTTATAACTTACTTGTTTACTTGTTTGCCTCAGGATGTTAAAACACTTCCTTGTGGGTCTCAGGATGTTATAACACTTACTTGTTTACTTGTTTGTCTAAGAATGTTATAACACTTACTTTTTTTACTTGTTTTATGCAGGATGTTATAACACTTACATAGTTATTTGTTTGTCTCGGGATGTTATAACAATTTAATAATCAGATGTTTTACTCAGGATGTTATAACACTTACTTGTTTACTTGTTTGTCTCAGGATGTTATAATACTTACTTGTTTTCTTGTTTGTTTCGGGATGTAAAAACACTTACGTGTTTACTTGTTTGTCTCAGGATGTTATAACACTTACTTGTTTACTTGCTTGTCTCAGGATGTTAAAACACTTACTTGTTTGCATCAGTTTGTTATAACACTTACTCGTTTACTTGTTTTTAGCAGGATGTTATAACACTTACTTGTTTGTCTCAGGATGTTATAACACTTACTTGTTTGCCTCAGGATGTTATAACACTTACTTGTATGCCTCAGGATGTTATAACACTTACGTGTTCACTTGTTTGTTTCAGGATGTTATGACACTTACTTGTTGGTCTTAGAATGTTATAACACTTTCTTGTGTGTCTCAGGATGTTAAAACACTTTATTGTTTACTTGTTTGTATCGGGGTGTTATAACACTTACTTGTTTGCTTTAAGATGTTATAACACTTACTTGTTTACTTGTTTGCCTCAGGATACTATGACATTTATTTGTTTGTCTCATGTTGTTATAACACTTACTTGTTCGCCTCAGGATGTTATAACACTTACTTGTTTACTTGTTTGTCCGGGTTTTACATTTTTTCCCTTTTTTGCCTAGGATTTTAAAACCCTTACTTGTTTGTCAGGTGTTTAACACTTCTTTTTCCCTAGGATTTTATAACTTACTTGTTTATTGTTTTAGGTGTTAAAACACTTCTTGTGGGTTCAGGAGTTTAAACTTACTTGTTTACTTTTTTGAATGTTATAAATTATTTTTTTTTTTTTTTTCCGGGGATGTTTTAACCCTTAATGTTACTTTTTGTCTGGGTGTTATAAAAATTTTTTTTAAAGATGTTTTAATCAGGATGATAAATTATTTTTTACTGTTTGTTCAAATTTTTATAATACTTATTGTTTTCGGTTTTTTTTGGGATGTTAAAACACTTACGTGTTTATTTTGTTTGTTTCAGGGTTATAAACTACTTGTTTTTTGTTTTTTCGGGAGTTAAAACACTAGGTTTTTAAATTGTTTGCTGGGATGTTTAACACTTATTTTTTTACTTGTTGTCTGGGATTTAAAACAAGGTCTTGTTTGACATTTGTTATAACACTTACTTGTTTACTTTTTTTTGAGGGGGTTTTTAAACTATTTTTTTCGGTGTTATAACACTTACTTTTTTGGTCGGGATTTTTTAAAACCACTTACTTGTTTGCTGGTTTTATAAAATTACTTTTATTGTTTCCTAGGTGTTTAGGAATTATTGTTGGTTTAGAATTTTTAAAAACACTTTTTGTTGCCCAGGATGTTTTAAAAACACTTTTTTGTTTACTTTTTGTTGGGGGGTGTTATCCACTTACTTGTTTGTTTTTGGGTGTTATAAATTTAAATTTTACTTTTTTTGTCAGGTTATACATTTATTTTTTGCTCAGTTTATAAACTTACTTGTTCCCCTCAATGTTATAACCTTACTTGTTTTTGTTTGTCTGGGGTTTTTAACCTTACTGCTTGTAGGATGTTAAACACTTACTTTTTGTTTTAGGTTGTTTAACCTTTCTTTTTGTTTTGGGATGTTATAACCTTATTGTTTATTTTTGTTTGGGGGTTTTAAAACACTTACTTTTACTTTTTTTCTCAGGATTTAAAAACACTTATTGTTTTTTTTCTTGGGATTTTATAAACTTAGTTTTTTTGTTTTATTTCAAGTTTATACATTTACTTTTACTTGTTTGTTGGGGGTGTTAAAAAACATTTATTTTTTACTTTTTGTCTAGGTGTTTAACACTCATGTTTACTTTTTTTTTCTGGGGATTTTAAAACACTTCTTGTTTACTTTTTTCTTGGGATGTTATAAATTTACTAGTTTACTTTTGTTCGGATGTTAAACATTACTTGTTTGCTCGGATTTTTTTACACTTATTTTTTATTGTTTTAGGGGATTTTTAAAACATTACTTGTTTACTTTTTTCTCCGAGGATGTTAAATATTTACTTTTTTATTTTTTTTGTCTCAGGTGTTATAATACTTACTTTTTTATTCTTTGTTAGGATGTTATAACACTTACTTGTTTGCCTCAGGATGTTAAAAACACTTATTTGTTTACTTGTTTTTAGAGGATGTTATAACACTTACTGTTTGTCTCAGGATTTTATTACACTTACTTGTTGTCTCAGGATGTTATAAACACTTACTTGTTTTTTGCCTAGGATAATGTAAAACTACTTGGTTTACTTGTTTCCTTCAGGATGTTATGACACTTACTTGTTTGTCTTAGGATGTTATAGCATTACTTGTTTACTTGTTTGTATCGGGGTGTTAAAAACAACTTATTGTTTGCCTCATGGATTTATAACACTTAATGTTTTACTTGTTGCCTCAGGATGTTTAACATTTACTGTTTACTTCTTTGCCTCAGGATGTTACGACACTTAATTGTTTACTGGTTTTTGCAGGATTTTTCAACAATTACTTCTTTACTTTTTTGATCAGGATGTAATTAACATATATTTGTATTGTTTGCTTCAGGATGTTATAACCTTACTTGTTTACTTGTTTGTCTCAGGATGTTTGACACTTGTTACTTTCTTTGCCTCAGGAGGGTTACAACACTTACTTGTTTGTTCAGGATGTTTTAACACTTACTTGTTTGCCTCAGGATGTTATAACTTACTTGTTTAACTTGTTTGCCTCGGTTTTAAAAACACTTCTTGTGGGTCTCAGGATTTTTATAACATTTATTTGTTTACTTGTTTGTCTAAGAATGTTTAAACACTTCTTTTTTATTTGTTTTTACGCGGGATGTTATAACACTTACATATTACTTTTTGTTCGGGATGTTATAAAAATTTATAATAGAGTTTATCAGGATGTTTAACACTTACTTGTTTACTTTGTTTGTCTCAGGATGTTATAATACTTACTTGTTTTTTGTTTGTTTCGGGATGTTAAAACACTTACGTGTTTACTTGTTTGTCTCAGGATGTTATAACACTTACTTGTTTTCTTGTTTGTTTCGGGATGTTAAACACTCTACTGTTTAACTTGTTTGTCTCAGGATGTTATAACACTTACTTGTTTACTTGCTTGTCTCAGGATGTTAAAACAGGTACTTGTTTGCATCAGTTTGTTATAACACTTACTTGTTTACTTGTTTTTTAGCAGGATGTTATACACTTACTTGTTTGTCTCAGGATGTTTAACACTTACTTGTTTTGCTCAGGATGTTATAACACTTACTTGTTATGCTCAGGATGTTATAAAACTTACGTGTTCACTTGTTTGCCTGAGGATGTTTTTGACACTTACTTGTTGGTCTTAGAATGTTATAACACTTTCTTTGTGTCTCAGGATGTTTTAAAACACTTATTGTTTCTTGTTTGTATCGAGGATGTTATAACACTTACTTGTTTGCTTTAGGATGTTATAACACTTACTTGTTTCCTTGTTTGCCTCAGGATCTATGACATTTATTTGTTTTGTCTCATGTGTTATAACACTTACTTGTTCGCCTCAGGATGTTATAACACTTACTTGTTTACTTGTTTGTCTGGGGCTTTTATAACACTTACGTGCTTGCCTCAGGATGTTATAACACTTACTTGTTTGTCTTAGGTTGTTGTAACACTTTCTTGTTTGCCTTAGGATGTTATAACACTTACTTGTTTACTTGTTTGTATGGGGGTGTTATAACACTTACTTGTTTACTTGTTTGTCTCAGGACGTAATAACACTTACTTGTTTACTTTTTCCTCTGAGGATGTTATAATACTTAGTTGTTTACTTGTTTATTTCAAAGATTTTTTTTTTTTTTATTTATGACATTTACTTGTTTACTTGTTTGTCTGGGAGTGTTATAACACTTACTTGTTTACTTGTTTGTCTCAGGATGTTATAACACTCACATGTTTACTTGTTTTTCTCGGGATGTTATAACACTTACTTGTTTACTTTTTTCTCTGAGGATGTTATAATACTTACTTGTTTACTTGTTTGTCTCAGGATGTTATAACACTTACTTGTTTGCCTCAGGATGTTATAACACTTACTTGTTTACTTGTTTTTAGCAGGATGTTATAACACTTACTTGTTTACTTTTTTCTCCGAGGATGTTATAATACTTACTTGTTTACTTTTTTGTCTCAGGATGTTATAATACTTACTTTTTTACTTCTTTGTCTCAGGATGTTATAACACTTACTTGTTTGCCTCAGTTTGTTATAACACTTATTTGTTTACTTGTTTTTAGCAGGATGTTATAACACTTACTTGTTTGTCTCAGGATGTTATAACACTTACTTGTTTGCTCAGGATGTTAAACACTTACTTGTATGCCTCAGGATGTTATAAAACTTACGTGTTCACTTTTTTTGCCTGAGGATGTTATGACACTTACTTTTTGGGTCTTAGAATGTTATAAACACTTTCTTGTGTGTCCAGGATGTTAAAACACTTTATTTTTTCCCTTTGGGTTTGTATCGGGGTGTTAACACTTATTTGTTTGCTTTAGGATGTTATAACACTTACTTGTTTACTTGTTTGCCTCAGGATACTATGACATTTATTTGTATGTCTCATGTTGTTATAACACTTACTTGTTCGCCTCAGGATGTTATAACACTTACTTGTTTACTTGTTTGTCTGGGGCTTTTATAACACTTACGTGCTTGCCTCAGGATGTTATAACACTTACTTGTTTGTCTTAGGTTGTTGTAACACTTTCTTGTTTGCCTTAGGATGTTATAACACTTACTTGTTTACTTGTTTGTATGGGGGTGTTATAACACTTACTTGTTTACTTGTTTGTCTCAGGACGTAATAACACTTACTTGTTTACTTTTTCCTCTGAGGATGTTATAATACTTAGTTTTACTTGTTTATTTCAAGATGTTATTACATTTACTTGTTTACTTGTTTGTCTGGGGTTTTTATAAACTTACTTGTTTATTTGTTTGTCTCGGATGTTATAACACTACAATGTTTACCTTTTTTTCTCGATGTTTATAACACTTACTTGTTTACTTTTTTCTCTGGGGATGTTAAAAATACTTACTTGTTTACTTGTTTTCTCAGGATGTTATAACACTTACTTGTTTCCTCAGGATGTTATAACACTTACTTGTTTACTTGTTTTTAGCAGGATGTTATAACACTTACTTGTTTCCCTTTTTTCTCCAGGATGTTTAATACTATTTGTTTACTTTTTTGTCTCGGATGTTAAAATACTACTTTTTTTACTTCTTTGTCTCAGGATGTTATAACACTTACTTTTTGCCCAGGATGTTACAACACTTATTTGTTTACTTGTTTTTAGCAGGATGTTATAACACTTACTTGTTTGTCTCAGGATTTTATTACACTTACTTGTTTGTCTCAGGATGTTATAAACACTTACTTGTTTGCCTCAGGATAATGTAACACCTACTTGTTTACTTGTTTCCTTCAGGATGTTATGACACTTACTTGTTTGTCTTAGGATGTTATAGCATTTTTGTTTATTGTTTTGTATCGGGGTTTTATAACACTTACTTGTTTGCCTCAGGATGTTATAACACTTAATAGTTTTACTTGTTTGCCTCAGGATTTATAAACATTTACCTGTTTACTTCTTTGCCTCGGGATGTTACGACACTTAATTGTTTACTGGTTTTCGCAGGATGTATCTAACAATTACTTCCTTTACTTGTTTTCTCAGGATGTAATAACATTACTTTTTTATTGGTTTCTTCAGGATTTTTATAACACTTACTTGTTTACTTTTGTCTCAGGATGTTATGACACTTGTTTACTCTTTCCCTCAGGATGTTACAACACTTATTTGTTTGTACCGAGTTATAACACTTACTTGTTTGCCTCAGAGAATACTTACTGTTTACTTTTGCTCAGATGTTAAAAACACTTTTTGTGGTCTCAGGATGTTATACACTTACTTGTTTATGTTTGCTAGAATGTTATAACACTTACTTTTTTTACTTGTTTACCAGGATGTTATAACACTACAAGTTACTTTTTTTGTCTCGGGATTTTTAAAAACATTTAAATTAATCAATGTTTTACTCAGGATGTTAAACACTTACTTTTTTACTTGTTTGTCTCAGAGGGTTATAATATTTAAATTGTTTTCTTGTTTGTTTCGGGATGTTAAAACACTACGTGTTTACTTGTTTGTCTCCAGGTTGTTTATAACACTTACTTGTTTTCTTGGTTTGTTTCGGGATGTTAAACACTTACGTGTTTACTTGTTTGCTCAGGATGTTTATAACACTTACTTGTTTACTGCTTGCTCAGGATGTTAAAACACTTACTTGTTTGCATCAGTTTGTTATAACACTTACTTGTTACTTTTTTTAAGCAGGATGTTATAACACTTACTTGTTTGTCTAGGATGTTATAACACTTACTTTTTGCTCAGGATGTTATAAACACTTACTTGTATGCCTCAGGATGTATAAAACTTACGTGTTTCCCCTGTTTGCCTGGGGATTTATACACTTACTTGTTGTCTTAGAATGTTATAACATATTTGTTTGTCTCGGAAATGTTAAACACTTTATGTTTTTCTTTTTTGTATCGGGGTGTTTTTATAAACTTACTTGTTTGCTTTAGGATGTTTAACACTTACTTGTTTATTTTTTTGCCTCAGGATACTTTGACATTTATTTGTATGTCTCATGTTTTTATAACACTTACTGTTCGCCTCAGGATGTTTAACACTACTTGTTTACTTGTTTGTCTGGGGCTTTTATAACACTTACGTGCTTGCCTCAGGATGTTATAACACTTACTTGTTTGTCTTAGGTTGTTGTAACACTTTCTTGTTTGCCTTAGGATTTATAACACTTACCTGTTTACTTGTTTGTATGGGGTGATAAATACTTTTCTTTTTGTCTCAGAGTATAAACTTTTTTTACTTTTTGAGTTAATATTGTTTCTGTTTTCAAATTAAAATTTACTTTTAATGGCGGATTTAACACACGTTATTGTTTGTTCGATTAAAACACTCACTGTTACTTGTTTTTCTCGGATGTTAAACACTTACTTGTTTACTTTTTCTCTAGATGTTATAATCTTATTGTTTATTGTTTGTCCTCAGATGTTATAACACTTACTTGTTGCCTCAGGATGTTATAACACTTACTTGTTTACTTGTTTGTTGGGTTTGTTATAACACTTACTTGTTCCTCAGGATGTATAAACTTACTTTTAACTTTTTGTTCAGGATGTTATAAACTTACTTTTTACTTGTTGTTGGGGGTGTTATAACACTTACTTGTTTGCTCAGGAGTATAACACTATTTGTTTTACTTTTTTGAGGATGTTATAATACTTACTTGTTTATTTCAGATTTATTCACTTACTTGTTTTGTTTCGGATGTTATAAACATTTTTACTTGTTTGCTCAGGATTATAACACTACTTGTTTACTTGTTTTTCGGAGTTATAACACTACTTTTGTTTTCTGAGGATGTTATAAATTACTTGTTTACTTGTTTGTTCAGGTGTTAAACACTTACTGTTTGCCTCAGGATGTTATAACACTTACTTGTTTACTTGTTTTTTCAGGATGTATAACATTACTGTTTACTTTTTTCTCAGGATGTTAAACTTAATTTTACTTTTTTGCAGATGTTATAACATTACTTTTTACTTTTTGTTCAGGATGTTATAACATTACTTGTTTTGTCTCAGGATGTTATAACACTTACTTTTTTACTTGTTTTCAGGATGTTAACATTTTTACTTGTTTGTCCCAGGATGTTATACACTTACTTGTTTGTCCAGATGTTATAACACTTACTTGTTGCCTCAGATGTTAACTACTTGTTTACTTTTTCTCAGGATGTTATAACACTTATTGTTGTCTCAGGATGTTATAACATTACTTGTTTACTTGTTTGTCGGGTGTATAACACTTACTTTTTTTTTAACTTTTTTACGCCAGGATGTTTAAACATTACGTTACTTGTTTGTCTCGGATGTTAAACACAATTTTTACTGTTTTCTCAGGATGTTTAAACAATACTTGTTTACTTGTTTGATCAGGATGTAATACTTACTGTTTTTGTTTGTTCGGATGTAAAAACTTACTTGTTTACTTGTTTGTCTCAGGATGTTATGACACTTACTTTGTTTTTCTTGTTTGTTCGGATGTTATAACACTTTTACTTGTTTGTCTCAGGATGTTATAACTTACTTGTTTACTTGTTGCCTCAGGATGTTAAAACACTTACTTGTTGCTCAGTTTGTTATAACACTTACTTGTTTACTTTTTTTAAGATGTTATAACACTTACTTGTTTTACTTTTTCGCAGGATGTTATAACACTTTTTGGTTTAAAATTTAAACGATTTTCGGATGTTATAAACTTACTGTTACTGTTTGCTAGGAGTTATAACTACTTGTTTGTGTTTATAACACTTTCTTGTTGTCAGGATGTAACACTTATTGTTTCTTGTGTTGGGTGTTAACACTTACTGTTCTTTGAGGTTTATAAACTTACTTTTACTGTTGTCGATAAAACAGTTTGTTCAGTTGTTATAACACTACTTGTTCGTTCAGGTGTTATAACATTTTTACTTGTTTGTCTCAGGATGTTATAACACTTACGTTGCCTCGGATGTATACATTATTGTTGCTAGGTGTTATAAATTATTCTTTTGTTGGTTTATACACTTTTGTTTTACTTTTGGTGTGGATTTAAACATTTTTACTTGTTTTACTTGTTTGTTTTTTAGGATTAAAATTACTTGTTTTTTTTCTAATGTTTATTTTTTACTTTTTTTCAGGATGTTATAACTTACTTGTTTACTGTTTGTCGGGGTTAAACACTTTTTGTTATAACCTTACTTTTGTTTAGGTGTTTAACACTTTCTTGTTTGCTAGGTTATAACATTATTGTACTTGTTTTATGGGTTTATAAACTTACTTGTTACTTGTTTGTTCAGGAGTTATAACACTTACTTGTTTACTTTCTCGGTGTTATAAACATTTACTTGTTTTCAAGATGTTATAACTTACTTGTTTACTTTTTGCTGGGTGTTTATAACTTACTGTTTACTTGTTGCTCAGGATGTTATAAACCATTTACTTGTTTCTCAGGTGTTATAACACTTACTTGTTTTTTTCTCTAGGATGTTATAATACTACTGTTTACTTGTTTGTTCGGAGTTTAAAACTTTACTTGTTGCTCAGATGTTATAACACTTACTTGTTTACTTTTTTGAGATGTTATAAACTACTGTTTACTTGTTTTCTGGGTTTAACATTACTGTTGCTAGAGTATAACATTTACTTGTTTTCTTGGTTGTGTAACACTTCTTGTGTAGATGTTATAACACTTACTTGTTTACTGTTTTAGGTGTTATAACACTTACTTGTTTACTTGTTTCTCGGAGTTATAACACTTACTTGTTTACTTTTCTTGAGGATGTTATAATACTTATTTACTTTTTCTCAGGATGTATAACATTTACTTGTTTTTGTTTCGGTGTTATAACACTTACTTTTTACTTGTTTTAGGATGTTATAACACTACTTTACTTTTTTTCTCGGATTTATACACTTACTTGTTTACTTTTTTCTAGGATGTTATAAACTTATTGTTTACTTGTTTTCTAGGATGTTATAACACTTACTTGTTTGCTCAGATGTTATAAACATTTTTTTCTTGTTTGAGGTGTATAACACTTACTTTTTTCTAGATTTATAAACTATTGTTACTTTTTGTCTCAGGATGTTATAACTTACTTTTTTACTTCTTTGCCAGGATGTAAACACTTACTTGTTTCTCAGATGTTCAACATTATTTGTTTATTGTTTACAGGTGTTATAACATTTATTGTTTTCAGATTTTAATTACTGTTTGTCTCGGATGTTATAACACTTTTGTTTGCCTCAGGAATGTAACCTACTTTTTCTTCAGAGTTATGACACTTATTGTTTGCTAGGATGTTAAATTACTTGTTTACTTGTTTGATCAGGTGTTAAAAACTTGTGGCTCGAGTTATAACACTTTGTCTGTTTGTCAGAATGTTATAACATTTACTGTTTACTTGTTTGCTTCGATGTAAAACTTAATTGTTACTGTTTTCCGGATGTTTAACATTACTTTTTATTTTTGCTCAGGATGTATAACATACTTGTTATTGTTTGCTCAGGATGTTATAACACTTACTTGTTTCTTTTTGTTCAGGATTTATACCTTGTTTACTGTTTGCTCAGGTGTTAAACACTTACTTGTTTGTCCGGATGTTAAACACTTCTTGTTTGCTCAGGAGTTATAACTTACTTGTTTCCCTTGTTTGCTCAGGATGTTAAAACATTTTTCTTGTTTATCAGGATGTTATAACACTTACTTGTTTACTTGTTTTCTAGATGTTTAACACTATTTTATCTACTTGTTTACCAGGATGTTATAACATACTTTACTTTTTGCTCGGATGTTATAAACATTTATTATCTTGTTTTTCGGATGTTAAACACTTTGTTATTGTTTGTCTCAGGATGTTAAAATTATTGTTTTCTTGTTTGTTTCGGATGTTAAAACACTTACGTCTTGTTTTCTGGTGTTTAACACTTATTGTTTTCTTGTTGTTCGGATTTAACATTATTTTTTGTTTGTCTCAGGATGTTATAACACTTACTGTTTACTTGTTGTCCAGATGTTAAAACAGTACTGTTGCATCAGTTGTATAACACTTACTTGTTTACCTTGTTTTAGCGGATGTTATAACACTTACTTGTTTGTCTAGGATGTTATAACACTTACTTGTTTGCCTCAGGAGTTATAACACTTACTTGTACCTCAGGATGTATAAAACTTACTGTTACTGTTTCTAGGATGTTATACATTACTTGTTGTCTTAGAAGTTATAACACTTTCTTGTTGTCTCAGATGTTAAAACACTATTGTTACTTGTTTTTCGGGTGTATAACACTACTTGTTTGTTTGATGTTTAACACTTACTTGTTTACTTGTTTCCTCAGGATAATACATTTATTTGTTTGCTCAGTTGTTATACACTTACTTGTTGCCAGGATGTTAACACTTATTTTTACTTGTTTGTCTGGGCTTTATAACACTTACGTGCTTGCCCAGGATGTATAACACTTACTTGTTTGTCTAGGTTTTGTAACACTTTCTTGTTTGCCTTGGATTTATAACACTTACTTGTTTACTTGTTTGTATGGGGGTGTTATAACATTACTTGTTTACTTGTTTGTCTCAGGACGTATAACACTTACTTGTTTACTTTTTCCTTGAGGAGTATAATACTTAGTTTACTTGTTTTTCAGATGTTATAACATTAACTTTTTACTTGTTTGTCTGGGTGGTTTAACACTTACTTGTTTACTTGTTTGTCTCAGGATGTTATACACTCACAGTTACTTGTTTTCTCGGATGTTATAACACTTACTTGTTTACTTTTTTCCTGAGGATGTTATAATACTTACTTGTTTACTTGTTTGTCTAGGATGTTATAACACTTATTGTTTCCTGGATTTATAACACTACTTGTTTACTTGTTTTAGCAGGATGTTATAACACTTACTTGTTTACTTTTTTCTCCGAGGATGTTATAATACTTACTTGTTTACTTTTTTGTCTCAGGATGTTATAAACTTACTTTTTTACTTCTTTGTCTCAGGATGTTATAACACTTACTTGTTTGCTAGGATGTACAACACTTATTTGTTTATTGTTTTAGCAGGATGTTATAACACTTACTTTTTGTTCAGGATTTTATTACCTTACTTGTTTGTCTCAGGATGTTATAAACACTTTCTTGTTTGCTCAGGATAATTAACACTACTTGTTTACTGTTTCTTCAGGATGTTATGACACTACTTGTTTGTCTTAGGATGTTTAGCATTTACTTGTTTACTTGTTTGTTCGGGGTGTTATAACACTTACTTGTTTCCTCAGATGTTATAACACTTATATTTACTTGTTTGCCTCAGGATGTTATAACATTTACCTGTTTACTTCTTTGCTCAGGATGTTACGACACTTAATTGTTTACTGGTTTCGCAGGATGTTCTAACAATTACTTTTTACTTGTTTGATCAGGATGTAATAACAATACTTTTTATTGGTTTGCTTCAGGATGTTATAACACTTACTGTTTACTTGTTTGTCTCAGGATGTTATGACACTTGTTTACGTCTTTGCCTCAGATGTTACAACACTTTTGTTTGTACCAGGATGTTATAACACTTACTTGTTTGCCTCAGGATGTTATAACACTTACTTGTTTACTTGTTTGTCTAAGAATGTTATAACACTTACTTTTTTTACTTGTTTTACGAGGATGTTGATAACACTACATAGTTACTTGTTTGTCTCGGGTTGTTATAACAATTTAATAATCATGTTTTACTCAGGATGTTATAACACTTACTTGTTTACTTGTTGTCTAGGATGTTATAAACTTACTTGTTTTCTTGTTTGTTTCGGGATGTTAAACACTTAGTGTTTACTTGTTTGTCTCAGATGTTATAACACTTACTTGTTTTCCTTGTTTGTTTCGGGATGTTAAAACACTACTGTTTACTTGTTTGTCTCAGGTGTTATAACACTTACTGTTTACATTGCTTGTCTCAGGATGTTAAAACACTTACTTGTTTGCATCAGGTTTGTTATAACACTTACTTGTTTACTTGTTTTTGCAGGATGTTATAACACTTACTGTTTTGTCTCAGATGTTATAACACTTTACTTGTTTGCCTCAGGATGTTATAACACTTACTTGTATGCCTCAGGTGTTATAAAACTTACTGTTCACTTGTTTGCCTGAGATGTTATGACACTTACTTTGTTGGTCTTAGTTTGTTATAAACACTTTTTGTGTGTCTCAGGATGTTAAACACTTTATTGTTTCCTTGTTTGTATCGGGGTGTTATAACACTTACTTGTTTGCTTTAGGATGTTATAACACTTACTTGTTTACTTGTTTGCCTCAGATACTATGACTTTATTTTGTTGTCCATGTTGTTATAACCACTTACTTGTTCGCCTCAGGATGTTATAAACACTTACTTGTTTACTTGTTTGTCTGGGCTTTTATAACACTTACTGCTTGCCTCAGGATGTTATAACATTGTTTGTCTTAGGTGTTGTAACACTTTCCTTGTTTGCTTAGGATGTTATAAACACTTACTTGTTTACTTGTTTGTATGGGGGTGTTATATACACTTACTTGTTACTTGTTTGTCTCAGGACGTAATAAACACTTACTTGTTTACTTTTTCCTTGAGGATGTTATAATACTTAGTTGTTTACTGTTTATTTCAGATTGTTATAACATTACTTGTTTACTTGTTTGTCTAGGGAGGTGTTATAACACTTACTTGTTTACTTGTTGCTCAGGATGTTATAACACTCACATGTTTACTTGTTTTTCTCTGGGATGTTATAACAATTACTTGTTTTTACCCTTTTTGTCTCCAGGAGTGTATAACACTTACTTGTTTACTATTTAACTGAGGATGTTATGTAATACTTAGTTGTTTACTTGTTTGTTTCAAGATGTTATAACACTTACGTGTTTACTGTTTGTCAGATGTTATAACACTTACTTGTTGGTCTCCGGATGTTATAAAACTTACTTATTTTCCTCAGGATGTTATAACTTTTACTTGTGCCTCAGGATGTTATGACACTACTTGTTTGTCTGATGATGTTATAACACTTACTTTTTTGCCTCGATGTTATATACACTTACTTGTTTACTTGTTTGTATCGGAGTGTTAAATATTTTACTTGTTTGCCTCAGGATGTTATAACACTTAATTGTTTACTTGTTTGTCTCAGTATTTATAACACTTACATGTGTGTCTCATGAGTTATGACACTTTTTTGTTTGCCTCGGTATGTTTATAACACTTACTTGTTTACTTGTTTGTCTCGAGGTGTTATTACACTTACTTGTTTTTCTCGGGGTTTATAACACGTACTTGTTTGTGTCAGGATGTTATAACATTTTTATTTTTACTTGTTTGCCCGGGGATATTATAACAATGATTGTTGAGTTGTTTGTCTCAGGATGTTACAACACATTACTTGTTTTTACTTGTTTGTCTCGGGATGTTATAACACTACTTGTTTACTTGTTTTTTCCCAGGATGTTATGACATTTAAACTTGTTTACTTGTTTCCCCTCAGGATGTTATAACACTTATTGTATGGCTCAGTATGTTATAACACTTACATGTGTGTCTCATGTGTTTTTGACACTTATTTGTTTGCCAGGGGATGTTATAAACACTTACTTGTTTACTTGTTTGTATCGAGGGGGTTATAACACTTACTTTTTGTCTCAGGATGTTATAACCTTTTCTTGTTGCCTTAGGATGTTATAACACTTATTTGTTTACATATTTGCCTCAGGATGTTAAAACACTTACTTGTTTACTTGTTTCCCTCAGGATGTTATTACACTTAATTGTTTGTCTTTGGGATGTTATAACACTTACGTGTGTCTCAGTTGGTTAACACTTACTTGTTTGCATCAGGATGTTATACCACTTACTTGCTAACTTGTCGTCTGGGGGTGTTATAACACTTACTTGTTCACCCTTTTGTCTCAGGATGGTATAACACTTACATGTTTACTTGTTTTTCTCGGGATGTTATAACACTTATGTAGTGTTTCATAGATTAGTTTGTATTCAAGGGAAACAACTGTCACGTGGTCATTATTATTCATCTTTATGAGTTACATACCGTTTTACTGTACTATGGTTTTCGATCATCAAGCTAACGAACGATCATTAAACTTTGGTCGCTCTTCATAACTGAGTTTGTTTACATCATCGATGTAGCGAATGAATCGGATCACAAACACTACAAACATCACATTGGCGACGAAGGATGTGAAGGATTGGCTACAAACGTCATTTCTTAAAGCTGAATCAAGATTGAAATTATCGTATGTACTGACTCAGTTAGTCTATGATTAAGTTAAAACGAACTTTTCATGGCTACTGCACTTCCCCGTATCCTCCTTTCGACTGTTCTTCAGAAGCAAGAGCTATCCGATGGCAGAAATGGGTATCAAGACTGAAAAATTTTTTTGGGTAGCCTATAATATTAAAAATGATCATCGGCAAAAAGCTCTTCTTCTCCCCTTTATGCTGGTGATGACCTAATGATTTTGTGGAACTTTCACTGATGAACAGGTCCATCCTACTGGTGGTGAAACTCATTTTCAAAAGCTTGCTGATGCTATCACTGAACATTTCAATCCTCAAACTAATGTAGAATTCCAGAAGTACATTTTCCGTCGTTGTGAACAGAAAGGTGATGTAGATGACTATTATGGGGAACTAAAACAACTGGCAGCAACCTGTGGCTTCAATGATCCAGATGCAGAAATTAAATCTCAGTTTATTGCGGGCGCCGAAGCAACAAGGGTTTACGTGAAAAGGGACTAGCAACTCCTGCCATGACTCTAAAAAGACTTGCTTACATATGCCCCCCACACTAGAGCTCACATAAAAGCAAGCTAAAACAATGGCTACATCAGCAGAAGTAATCATGTTTCTTTCCCCAAATCACATCATCATCATCGTCATCATGACCAACGTCATCAACCTTCTACCTGCCCGTAACTGTGGTGGTGAATGGCCTCATCAGAGTGGACAGAGATTCTTGTCCAGCTTACAATAAACGCTGCAACAAATTTCAAAGTTGCATCATTTGCATCAGTGTGCCGTTCTAGTGGTGGTGCAATAGCAAAATCTTCACCAAAAGCACCCAGCTGGAAAAAGAAATCTAAAAATTCACACATCCACCGGGTAAAACGACAGTGATGAGGATGCAGAAGAAACCAACACTATTGAGATTGATTCTACCGATCCTGTGACATAGAATATGTTTTCACAACACGTTAGCTCCTGTGAAACTACCCAATGCACCATGGACCGAGCTGTCCTGTGACTTTGGAAAATCTTCCAATGGAAAATATATCCCGGTTGTCACTGATGAGTACTCCAGGTACCCCATAGTGGATGTGCTGGACTCAACATCAGCAAAAACCGTTATTCCACACCTGGACAAAATTTTTGCTGAGTTTGGCATTCCTGAAAAACCTGAAAACTGACAATGGACCCCCCTTCAATTCTCACAAGTTTGCTCATTCTGTGAAAACATGGGCATCAAACATCGCAAAATCACCCCTCGTGGCCCCGTGCCAACGCAGAAACCGAACGCTTCCCTGCGCACCATCAAAAAAGTCATCGATCCTCCACTTTTCCCAACTTCAAGCAGGAAATGTACAAATTTCTCCTGGAAATACCGTGCTACTCCTCACAGCACCACTGGTGTTTCTCCTGCACTGCCTTTTTTGGTGTACACTGAGACGAAACTGCCCCCGCCCCAGCACAGCGTCATGATGCTGACCACAAAAATGCGCAGCAGAGCACTCAAAAAAAACCAACATGAACGCTACGCTGACATAAGGCATACATTTAAAACCCCCCTCCATAACCGTGGGTGATGCTGTACTCCTGAAGAATTCCCAGCCCTCCAACGCTGACACACCTTACCAGCCACCCCTTTGTGGTCATTAGCAAGAAAGGATCAATGGTTACAGCCCCAAAAGGACAACAGACTGTCACCAGAAACAGCAGTTTCTACAAGAAGTCTCCACAACAGCCCTTTACTACTGACCCGAGACTGATCCCACTTCTGAGCGGATGAAGATGAAGCTGAGAACACTGCACCCCCCGACAGACCCCCTGCACCACCACACCAGCAATCACTCACACAACACCATACATCTGCGACCCGAACCCAGAAGATCCAATCGCCAAATCCAACTACCCAAGAAATTTGATGATTTTGTCATGTGACAATGTTAGTTATCAAACTGAAGTGAAATATGAATTTATTAGAATTTCAATGGGCACTCATTATGTTTAGTTACTCAAATCAGTTACTGTTAGAATCAAGAGTTCCTGTTGAACTGTTCATTCTTTTCAAACTTGCATTTTATCTCCGGGATCAACACTCGGTATTTAAAAAAAAAAAAAAAAATTTCATTGGTTTTCCATGTACAATTTATAAATTTTGTGCACCAACTTCATTTGAACAAGTAATTCAAAAGTCTACATTAACTTTGCTACCATCTTGGAGAGGAGAAGGAGGAAAGAGTTACAAGTATAGCTGATGAATTAAGAAATTGAACAATTTATTTAGAATATCATCATCTCAGATTCAAATGTTAGTATATCATCCATCAAATGTTATTGGAAAATTATCTGATTATCTCCGTTCAATTTTTTCAACCATTTTTCATCCGAGGAAGGAGGTGATGTAGTGTTTCATAGATTAGTTTGTATTCAAGGGAAAACAACTGTCACGTGGTCATTATTATTCATCTTTTTGATTACATACCTTTTTACTGTTACTATGGTATTCGACATCAAGCTAACGAACGATCATTAAACTTTGTCGCTCTATTTATAACTGAGTTTGTTTACATCTATCGATGTAGCGAATGAATCGGATCACAAACACTACAAACATCACAACTTACTTGTTTACTTTTTTCTCTGAGGATGTTATAATACTTACTTGTTTACTTGTTTGTCTCAGGATGTTATAACATTACTTGTTTGCCTCAGAATTTTTATAACACTTACTTGTTTACTTGTTTTTAGCAGGATGTTTAACACTACTTGTTTACTTTTTTCTCTGAGGGTGTTATAATAAATTACTTGTTTACTTGTTTCCCCAGGATGTTACAACACTTACTTTTTTACTTCTTGTCTCAGGATGTTATAAACACTTTTTTTGTTTTTCCTCAGGATGTTAAAACACTTACTTGTTTACTTGTTTTTAGCAGGATGTTATAACACTTACTTGTTTGTCTCAGGATTTTATAACACTTACTTTTTTGTCTCAGGATGTTATAAACACTTACTTGTTTGCTTCAGGATGTTGCAACACTCACTTGTTTACTTGTTTCCTTCAGGATGTTATGACACTTACTTGTTTGTCTTAGGATGTTATAGCATTTACTTGTTTACTTGTTTGTATCGGGGTGTTATAACACTTACTTGTTTGTCTCAGGATGTTATAACACTTTCTTGTTTGCCTCAGGATGTTATAACACTTAATAGTTTACTTGTTTGCCTCAGGATTTTTATAACATTTACCTGTTTACTTCTTTGTCTCAGGATGTTACGACACTAATTGTTTACTGGTTTTTGCAGGATGTTCTAACAATTACTTCTTTACTTGTTTGTCTCAGGGGTTATAACATATATTTGTTTTTTGGTTTGCTTCAGGATGTTATAACCTTACTTTTTACTTGTTTGTCTCAGGATGTTATGACACTTGTTTACTTCTTTGCCTAAGGATGTTACAACACTTATTTGTGGGTCTCAGGATGTTATAACACTTACTTGTTTACTTGTTTGTCTAAGAATGCTATGACACTTACTTTTTTACTTGTTTTACGCAGGATGTTATAACACTTACATAGTTACTTGTTTGTCTCGGGATGTTATAACAATTTAATAATCAGATGTTTTACTCAGGATGTTATAACACTTACATGTTTACTTGTTTGACTCAGGATGTTATAACACTTACTTGTTTACTTGCTTTGTTCAGGATGTTAAGACACTTACTTGTTTGCATCAGTTTGTTATAACACTTACTTGTTTACTTGTTTTTAGCAGGATATTATAACACTTACTTGTTTGTCTCAGGATGTTATAACACTTACTTGTTTGCCTCAGGATGTTATAACACTTACTTGTTTGCCTCAGGATGTTATAACACTTACGTGTTCACTTGTTTGCCTCAGGATGTTATGACACTTACTTGTTGGTCTTAGAATGTTATAACACTTTCTTGTGTGTCTCAGGATGTTAAAACACTTTATTGTTTACTTGTTTGTATCGGGGTGTTATAACACTTACTTGTTTGCCTCAGGATGTTATAACACTTACTTGTTTACTTGTTTGCCTCAGGATACTATGACATTTATTTGTTTGTCTCATGTTGTTATAACACTTACTTGTTCGCCTCAGGATGTTATAACACTTACTTGTTTACTTGTTTGTCTGGGGCTTTTATAACACTTACTTGTTTGCCTCAAGATGTTATAACACTTACTTGTTTGTCTTAGGTTGTTGTAACACTTACTTGTTTACCTGAGGATGTTATAACACTTACTTGTTTACTTGTTTGTCTGGGGGTGTTATAACACTTACTTGTTTACTTGTTTGTCTCAGGACGTTTTAACACTTACTTGTTTACTTTTTCCTCTGATGATGTTATAATACTTAGTTGTTTACTTGTTTGTTTCAAGATGTAATAACACTTACTTATTTACTTGTCTGTCTGGGGGTGTTATAACACTTACTTGTTTACTTGTTTGTTTCAGGATGTTATAACACTTACATGTTTACTTGTTTTTCCCGGGATGTTATAACAATTACTTGTTTACTTGTTTGTCTCAGGATGTTATAACACTTACTTGTTTACTTTTTTCTCTGAGGATGTTATAATACTTAGTTGTTTACTTGTTTGTTTCAAGATGTTATAACACTTACGTGTTTACTTGTTTGTCTCAGGATGTTATAACACTTACTTGTTGGTCCCAGGATGTTATAACACTTACTTATTTTCCGCAGGATGTTATAACACTTACTAGTTTGCCTCAGGATGTTATGACACCTACTTGTTTGTCTGATGTTGTTATAACACTTACTTTTTTGCCTGCGGATGTTATAACACTTACTTGTTTACTTGTTTGTATCGGAGTGTTATAATACTTACTTGTTTGCCTCAGGATGTTATAAACACTTTATTGTTTACTTGTTTGTCTCAGTATGTTATAACACTTACATGTGTGTCTCATGATGTTATGACACTATTTTTTTGCCTCGGTATGTTATAGCACTTACTTGTTTACTTGTTTGTCTCGAGGTGTTATTACACTTACTTGTTTTTCTCGGGGTGTTATAACACTTACTTATTTGTGTCAGGATGTTATAACACTTACATTTTTACTTGTTTGTCTCGGAATATTATAACAATGACTTGTTGAATTGTTTGTCTCAGGATGTTACAACACTTACTTGTTTACTTGTTTGTCTCAGGATGTTATAACACTTACTTGTTTACTTGTTTGTCTCAGGATGTTATGTTACTTACTTGTTTACTTGTTTGCCTCAGGATGTTATAACACTTACTTGTTTGGCTCAGTATGTTATAACACTTACATGTGTGTCTCATGATGTTATGACACTTACTTGTTTGCCTCGGGATGTTATAACACTTACTTGTTTACTTGTTTGTATCGAGGTGTTATAACATTAACTTTTTGTCTCAGGATGTTATAACACTTAATTGTTTGTCTAAGGATGTTATAACACTTATTTGTTTACATATTTGCCTCAGGATGTTAAAACACTTACTTGTTTACTTGTTTCCCTCAGGATGTTATTACACTTAATTGTTTGTCTTTGGATGTTATAACACTTACTTGTGTGTCTCATGTTGTTATAACACTTACTTGTTTGCATCAGGATGTTATACCACTTACTTGCTAACTTGTTTGTCTCGGGGTGTTATAACACTTACTTGTTCACCCTTTTGTCTCAGGATGGTATAACACTTACATGTTTACTTGTTTTTCTCGGGATGTTATAACACTTACTTGTTTACTTTTTTCTCTGAGGATGTTATAATACTTACTTGTTTACTTGTTTGTCTCAGGACGTTATAACACTTACTTGTTTGCCTCAGGATGTTATAACACTTACTTGTTTACTTGTTTTTAGCAGGATGTTATAACACTTACTTGTTTACTTTTTCTCTAAGGATGTTATAATACTTACTTGTTTACTTGTTTGTCTCACATTTACTTTTTTACTTCTTTGTCTCAGGATGTTATAACACTTACTTGTTTGCCTCAGGATGTTATAACACTTACTTGTTTACTTGTTTTTAGCAGATGTTTTATAACCTTACTTGTTTGTCTCAGGATTTTATAACACTTTCTTTTTGTCTCAGGATGTTATCAACACTTACTTGTTTGCCTCAGGATTTGAAACACTTACTTGTTACTTACTTCCATCATTATGTTTATGACACTTACTGTTTGTCTTAGGAATGTTATAGCATTTACTTGTTTACATTGTTTGTATCGGGGCGTTAGAACAATTACTTGTTTGTCTAGGAATGTTATAACACATTCTGTTTTCCTTAGGATGTTAAAACACTTAATAGGTTACTTACAACAAGGCTAAACTGTACAAACACGGTTACAACATTTTCTAACAGAACAAAATGGTTACCTCACGTTTTACAACAAGTTTACGAACATGATTACAACAAGTACAACATGGCTACAACCAGTACAACAAGGATACAACTACAACTTGGTGACAACAAGAACAGCATAGTTACAACAGTGCAACATAGAGGGGGGGAAGGGGTGGGGGGGGGGGGGGGGGGGGGGGGGGGGGGGGGGGAAAAGGGGGGGGGGGGGGGGGGGGGGGGGGGGGGGGGGGGGGGGGGGGGGGGGGGGGGGGGGGGGGGGGGGGGGGGGGGGGGGGGGGGGGGGGGGGGGGGGGGGGGGGGGGGGGGGGGGGGGGGGGGGGGGGGGGGGGGGGGGGGGGGGGGGGGGGGGGGGGGGGGGGGGGGGGGGGGGTGGGGGGGGGGGGGGGGGGGGGGGGGGGGGGGGGGGGGGGGGGGGGGGGGGGGGGGGGGGGGGGGGGGGGGGGGGGGGGGTGACAACAATTACAACATGGCTACAACATGGTTATCAACATTATTACAAAAATGGTTAACATACTACATCATTACAACATGGTTTCAACATACAACCAGGTTACATCATGGTTACAACATAAATAACAACATTTTACAACATGATTAAAACAAATGCAACATGGTTTACAACAATACCACATGGTTTCGACAGTAGAACAATATTCCAACAGTACAACATGGTTACAACATATAAAACATGGTTTACTAGCAAGACAACAATGTTTTACAGCATGGGTACAGCAAGGTTACATTATGGTTACAACATGGTTACAACAAGTACAACATGGTTACAGCAAGTACAACATGGCTACAACAAATAAAACATGGTTACAAGTACAACATGGTTACAACAACTACAACATGGCTACAACAAGTACAACATGGTTACAACATTGTTCCAACAGTACAACATGGTTACAACATTGTTACAACATGATTACAACAAGTACAACATGGTTACATCAAGTACAACATGGATACAACTACAACATTGTTACAACAAGTACAACAACGTTACAACACGTACAACCTGGTTACAAAAAGTACAACATGGTAAACAATAACAACATGGTTTTCAACAAGAAATAACAATGAGTTACAAACAACTACAACATGGTACAACAAGTTACAACATGGTTAAAACATTGTTTCAACATACTACATCTTTAACATCATGGTTACCAACATTGTAACAAAACCATGATTAACGAACAAGGACAACTGGTTACATCAAAGTACAACAGGATACAACTACCACAATGTTAACAACAAGTAAAACAACGTTACAACACGTACAACCTGGTTACAAAAAGTACAACATGGTTACAATAACAACATGGTTTCAACAAGAAAATCATGGTTACAACAAGTACAACGTAGTTACAACAAGTACAACATAGATGCAAAAAGAACAACAGGTTACAACATTGTCCAACGGTACAACAATGTTACATCATGGTTACTACATTTGTTAAACATGGATACAAATACAACATTGATACAACTACAACATGGTTTACAAAAAGTACACCATGTTACAAAAAGTACAACATGGTTACAAACAATAAAACATATATGGGTTACAGTACAACATGTACAACATAATTCCAACAGAAACAACATGGTAACATCATGTTACAACACGTTACAACATGATTAAAATACAACCGATGATACAAACTACAACATGGTTACAAAAAGTACAAACATGGTTACAACAAGTACAAACGTGGTTACAAAAAGTACATCATGGTTATCAACAAGTATAACCACAAAGTTATTCACAAGAACAAACATGGATACAACATTAAATACAAAATGGTTTACAACAAGTACAACATATTACTACAAGGTTTTCAACAGTACAACCTGGTTTACCTCATGGTTTGCCACATGATTACAACAGAGATACAACATGATATACAACAAGTCCAACATGTTACAACAAGTTATACACATAGTTACAACAATTCCACATGGTTACAATAGTACAACAATAATACAACAGTACAACATGGTTACAACAAATACAACATGGCTACATCAGTACAACATGGTGACAATATTGTTCCAACAGCACAACATGGTTACATCATGGTTACAACATTGTTACAACATGATTACAACAAGTACAACATGATTACAACAAGTACAACATAGATACAAAAAGTACAACATGGTTCTAACAAGTACAACATGGTTTCAACATGAACAACATGGTTAGAACAAGTACAACATAGTTACAACATGGTTCCAACGGTCCAACATGGTTACATGATGGTTACAACATGATTACAATATGATTGCAACAAGTACGACATGGTTACAACAAGTACAACATTGTTTCAACAAGTACAACATGGTAACAACATGGTTACAACATGGTTACAACATGGTTACAACAAGTACAACATGGTTACAACAACTACAACATGGCTACAACTAGTACAACATGGTTACAACATTGTTCCAACAGTACAACATGGTTACATCACGGTTACAACAATGTTACAACATGGTTACAGCAAGTACAACATGGCTACAACAAGTAAAACATGGTTACAAGTACAACATGGTTACAACATGATTCCTACAGTACAACATGGTTACATCATGGTTACAACATGGTTACAACATGTATAAAAATACAACATGGATACAACAAGTACAACATGGATACAACTACAACATGGTTACAACAAGTACAACAACGTTACAACAAGTACAACATGGTTACAAAAAGTACAACATAGTTTCAACAAGTACAACAGAGTGACAACAAGTACAACATGGTTACAACATGTACAACATGGATACAACAAGTACAACATGGATACAACTACAACACTGTTACAACAAGTACAACAACGTTACAACAAGTACAACATGGTTACAAAAAGTACAATACCATGGTTGACAACAAGTACAACATGGTTTTCAACAAGAACAACCATGTTTAGAACAAGTACAAACTGGTTACAACATGGTTACAACATGAATTGCACCAGTACGACAAGGTTTTCAACATGGTTACAACATGATACAACATAATGCAACAAGTACGACATGGTTACACAAGTACAACATGTTTCTCATGGTATAAATATGGTTTCTACATGGTTACAAACAAATAAACCATGTTAACAACAACTAAGAACAAAGCAACAACAAGTGCACATGGTAAACAACATTGCTCTAACAGTCTAACATTGTTACATCAAGGTTACAACATTGTTACAACATAATTACAACCAAAGATCCAATATGGTTACATCAAAGTACAACATGGATACAAACTACAACATGGTTATAACCAGTACAACATAGTTACACAAGTACAACCAGTGACAACATGTACACAGGGTTTACGACATGAAACAACATGGTTACAATATGAATTACAAAATATGGCAACAGTACAACATGGTTACAACAAATACAACATGTTACAACAAGTACAACATGTTACAACATGAATACTAAATCTTTACAACCAAGTACAACATGATTATAAACATGGTTACAAAAGTACAACCTGGTTACAATCAAAGTCAACATTGCTACAACAATACAACAAGAACACAACAGGTACAACATGTTACAACCGAACAACAATGGTTACAAACAGATAACAACATGGTTTCAGCAAGTACAACATGGTTACAGCATGGGTACAGCATGGTAACTCAATGGTTACAACATGACAAAAGGTACAACACGTTACAACAACTGACAATATGGTTACAAGTAAAACCATGGTACCAGTACAACATGTATTACAACATTATTCCCAACAGTACATCATGATTACATCATGGTTAACAACATGGTAACAACATGATAGAAATAAAACATTGATACAACAAGTACAACAAGGATCAACACAACATGGTTACAACAAGTTCAACCACGTTACAACAAGTCACATGGTTAAACAAGTACAACAGAGTGACAACAAGTACAACATGGTTACAACATGTACAACATGGATACAACAAGTACAACATGGATACAACTGCAACATTAATACAACAAGTACAACAACGTTACAACAAGTACAACATGGTTACAAAAAGTACAACATGGTTACAACAAGTACAACATGGTTACAACAAGAACAACATGGTTAGAACAAGTACAACATGGTTACAACATGGTTACAACATGATTGCATCAAGTACGACATGGTTACGTCATCGTTACAACATGATTACAACATGATTGCAACAAGTACGACATGGTTACAAAAGTACAACATTTTTCCTCAAGTATCCGTGGTCTACATGGTTACATCAAACACACCATGTTACAACAACTAGAACACGCACAACAAGTGCCAACATGGTTACAAACATTGTTTTAAACAGTCTAACATGGTACATCATGGTTACAACATTTTTTATAACAAAAATTACAACAAGTCAACATGGTTACATCAAATACAACAGGATACAATTACTACCATGGTATAACAAAGTACAAACGTAGTAACAACAAGTACAACATAGTGACAACAGTCCAACATGGTAACAACGTACGAACATGGTTACAACATATTACAAAATAGTTTTTGACGACGGTACAACATGGTTACAACAAATACAACATAGGTTACAGCAAGTACAAACATGGTTACAACATGATTACAAAATAAGTTACAACAAGTCCAACATGATTTACAACAATGAATTACAAAAAGTACAACAGCTTACAAACAGTCAACATAGCTTCACCAATACAACATGAAACAACAGTACAACAACATACAACATACAACATGGTACACAGATACAACATGTTCCAGCAAGTACAACATGGTTACAGCATGGGTAAAGCATGGTTACAACATGGTTACAACATGGTTACAAAAAGTACAACACGGTTACAACTACAATATGGTTACAACATGATTCAAACAGTACAACATGGTTACATCATGGTTACAACATGGTAACAACATGATTAGATATAAAACATTGATACAACAAGTACAACATGGATACAACTACAACATGGTTACAACGAGTGCAACAACGTTACAACAAGTACAACATGGTTACAACAAGTACAACATAGTTACAACAAGTACAACAGAGTGACAACAAGTACAACATGGTTACAACATGTACAACATGGATACAACAAGTACAACATGGATACAACTACAACATTGTTACAACAAGTACAACAACGTTACAACAAGTACAACATGGTTACAAAAAGTACAACATGGTTACAACAAGTACAACATGGTTTCAACAAGTACAACATGGTTTCAACAAGAACAACATGGTTACAACATGATTACAACATGATTGCAACAAGTACGACATGTTTACAACAAGTATAACATTGTTTCTTCAAGTATAACATGGTTTCTACATGGTTACATCAAATACAACATGGTTACAACAACTAGAACACGGCTACAAGTGCAACATGGTTACAACATTGTTTTAACAGTCTAACATGGTTACATCAAGTACAACATGGATACAATTACAACATGGTTATAACAAGTACAACATAGTTACAACATGTACAACATAGTGACAACAAGTACAACATGGTTACAACATGTACAACATGGTTACCACAAAATACAAAATAGTGACGACAGTACAACATGGTAACAACAAAACAAACAAAGTTACCGCAAGTGCAACATGTTAAACAAGATTACTAAATAGTTACCACAAGTACAACATGATACAACAAGATTACACAAAGTACAACGTGGTTTACAACAAAGTCAACATAGCTACAACAATACAACAAGAATACAACATAACAACATAGTTTACAACAGGACCACATGGTTACAACAAACACAACATGGTTCCAGCAAGTACAACATGTTTACAGCATGGGTACAGCATGGTTACAACATGGTTACAAACATGGTTTTTAAATCAAGTACAACAAGGTTACAACAACTACAACAAGGTTACAACAAGTACAAATCCCATGGATACAAGTACAACCTGGTTTACACCATGAATTTCCAACAGCACAACATGGTTTACCTCATGGTTCCAACATGGATACAACATGATTACAAGTACAACATGGCTAAACAAGTACAACATGGTACGAAACAAGTCGAACAACGGTACAACAATTACAACATGGCTACAAGTACAACATAGTTTACAAGCAGAGATACAACAGCGTGACACAAGTACAACAAAATTGGGTTACAACATGAACAACATGGTTACAACATTGTTACAACATGATTACAACAGTACAAGATGGTTACATCAAGTACAACACGGTTATAGCAAGTACAACATGGTTACATAATGATTACAAAAGAGTTACAACAAGTACAACATGATTACAACATGATTACAAAAAGTACAACCTGGTTACAACAAAGTCAACATAGCTACAACAATACAACATGAACACAACAGTACAACATAGTTACAACAGTACAACATGGTAACAACAGATACATCAAGGTTTCCAGCAAGTGACAACAGAGTACAACAAGTACAACCCCGTGACAATAAGTACAACTTGGTTACAACATGTACAACATGGTTACAACATGATTACAAAATAGTTACAACAGAACAACATGGTTACAACAAATACAACATGGTTACAGCAAGTACAACATATTTACATCATGGTTACAACATGGTTACAACATGATTACAAGTACAACATGGATACAACTACAACATGGTACATAAAGTACAACATGGTTACAACAAGTACAACATGGTTTCAACAAGTACAACATGGTTACAACATAGCTCCAACAGTCCAACATGATTACATCTTGGTTACAACATGATTACAACTTGATTGCATCAAGTACGACATAGTAACAACAAGTACTACATTGTTTCAACAAGTACAACATAGTTACAACATGGTTACAACAAGTACAACATGGTTACAACAACTACAACATGGCTACATTAAGTAAAACATGGTTAGAACATTGTTCCAACAGTACAACATGGTTACGTCATGGTTACAACATTCTTACAACATGATTCCAACAAGAACAACATGGTTACAACATAGTTACAACAAATACAACATGGTTCCAGCAAGTACAACATGGTTACAGCATGGGTACAGCATAATTACAACGTGGTTACAACATGGTTACAACAGTACAACAAGGTTACAACAAATACGACATGGTTACAGCAAGTACAACATGGTTACAACATGATTACAAAATAGTTACAACAAGTACAACATGATTACAACATGGTTTCAACAGTACAACCTGGTTAAATCATGATTTCAACATGATTACAACATGATAACAACATGATTACAACAAGTCCAACATGTTTACAACACGGTCAACATAGCTACAACAATACAACATGATTACAACAGTACTACTTTGTTACAACAGTACAACATGGTAACAACAGATACAACATTGTTCCAGCAAGTACAACATGGTTACAGCATGGGTACAGCATGGTTAGAACATGGTTACAACCTGGTTACAACAATTACAACACGGTTACAACAACTACAACATGGTTACAACAAGTAAAACATGGTTACAAGTACAACATTTTTACAACATGATTCCAACAGTACAACATGGTTACAACATGGTTACAACATGATTACAAATACAACAAGGTTACAAATAGTACAACATGGTTACGAAAAGTACAACATGGTTACAACAAGTACAACATGGTTACAACAAGTACAACATGGTTACAACAAGTACAACATGGTTTCAACAAGAACAACATGGTTAAAACAAGTACAACATGGGTTACAACATGTTCCCTAGTCCCAACAGATTTACAACATGATTGCACAAGTAAGACATGGTTACAACAAGTATAACATTGTTTCTACAAGTACTACATAGGTAACAACATGGTTTACAACATGGTTACCCATGGTTACAACAAGTAACAACATGGTTACAACAACTACAACATGGCTACAACAATACAACATGGTTACAACATTGTGTCCAATGAGTAAAACATGGTTACATCACGGTTACAACAATGTTACAACATGATTACAACAAGTACAACATGGCTACAACAAGTACAACATGGATACAACTACAACTTGGTTACAACAAGAACAACATAGTTACAACAAGTGCAACATAGTGACAACAAGTACAACATGGCTACAACATGGTTACAACATTATTACAAAATGGTTACAACAAGTACAACATCATTACAACATGGTTTCAACAGTACAACCTGGTTACATCATGGTTACAACATAATTACAACATGTTTACAACATGATTACAACAAGTCCAACATGGTTACAACAATACCACATGGTTACGACAGTAGAACAATATTACAACAGTACAACATGGTTACAACAAATAAAACATGGTTACAGCAAGTACAACATGGTTACAGCATGGGTACAGCATGGTTACATATGGTTACAACATGGTTACAACAAGTACAACATGGTTACAGCAAGTACAACATGGCTACAACAAATAAAACATGGTTACAAGTACAACATGGTTACAACAACTACAACATGGCTACAACAAGTACAACATGGTTACAACATTGTTCCAACAGTACAACATGGTTACAACATTGTTACAACATGATTACAACAAGTACAACATGGTTACATCAAGTACAACATGGATACACCTACAACATTGTTACAACAAGTACAACAACTGTTTTACAACACGTACAACCTGTTACAATAATTACAATTTATGGTTACAATAACAACATGGTTTCAACAAGAACAACATGGTTACCACAAGTACAAAAATGGCTACAAACAAGTACAACATGGTTACAACATTGTTTCAACAGTTCAACATGTTTCATCCATGGTTACAACATTGTTTAAAATGATTACAACAAGTTCAACATGGTTTCAACAAGTAAACCATAGAAACAAAAAGTACAACAGGTTAAAACAGTACAACATGTTTCAACAAGAACAACATGGTTAAAACAATACCACAGTTTACAAACATTTTTCCAAGTACAACATGTTTAATCATGGTTACAACATTGTTACAACATGATTACAACAAGTACAACATGTTTACATCAAGTACAACATGGATACAACTACAACATTGTTACAACAAGTACAACAGCGTTACAACACGTACAACCTGGTTACAAAAAGTACAACATGGTTACAATAACAACATGGTTTCAACAAGAACAACATGGTTACAACAAGTACAACATGTTTACAACACGGTCAACATAGCTACAACAATACAACATGTTTACAACAGTTCTACTTTGTTACAACAGTACAACATGGTAACAACAGATACAACATGGTTCCAGCAAGTACAACATCTTTACAGCATAGGTACAGCAAAGGTTTACAACTGGTTACGGAACAGGTATTTTTTTATTTTTACAACAAGTACAACTCGGTAACAGCAACTACAACATGGTTACAACAAGTAAAACATGGTTACAAGTACAACATTTTTACAACATGATTCCAACAGTACAACATGGTTACATCATGGTTACAACATGGTTACAACATGATTACAAATACAACATGGTTACAAAAAGTACAACATGGTTACAAAAAGTACAACATGGTTACAACAAGTACAACATGGTTACAACAAGTACAACATGGTTACAACAAGTACAACATGTTTTCAACAAGAACAACATGGTTAAAACAAGTACAACATGGTTACAACATGTTTCCCTTAGTCCAACATGATTACAACATGATTGCAACAAGTACGACATGGTTACAACAAGTAAAACATTGTTACAACAACTACAACATGGCTACAACAAGTACAACATGTATACAACTACAACTTGGTTACAACAAGAACAACATAGTTACAACAAGTGCATCATAGTGACAACAAGTACAACATGGTTACAACATGGTTACCACATTATTACAAAATGGTTACAACAAGTACAACATCATTACAACATGGTTTCACAACATAACAACCTGGTTACATCATCGGTTACAACAAATTTACAACATGTTTTACAACATGATACAACATCCAACATGGTAACAAAAATACACATGGTTACACAGTAGAACAATATTACAACAGTACAACATGGTTACAACAAATAAAAACCATGGTTTACAGCAAGTACAGACAGGGTTAACAGCATGGTACAGCATGGTTAACATATGGCTACAGCATGGTTACAACCAAAGTACAACATGGTTTACAGCAAGTACAACAGGCTACAAACAAAAATAAAACATGGTTACAAGTACAACAAGGGTTACAATAAAAAAAAAAAAATAAAAAAAACCACTACAACAAGGCTACAACACGTACAACATGGGTTCCAACATTGTTCTCAACAGTACAACTTGGGTTTCAACATGTTACAACCATGATAAACAAGTACAACTGGTTACGTCAAGTACAACATGGAATACACCTACAACATTGGTTACAACAAGTACAACAACGTTACCACGTACAACCTGGTTCAATAAGTTACACTATGGTTACAATAACAACATGGTTTCACCAAGAACAACATGGTTACAACAACTACAACATGGCTACAACAAGTACAACATGGTTACAACATTGTTTCAACAGTACAACATGTTTACATCATGGTTACAACATTGTTAAAACATGATTACAACAAGTACAACATGGTTACAACAAGTACAACATAGATACAAAAAGTACAACATGGTTACAACAAGTACAACATGGTTTCAACAAGAACAACATGGTTAAAACAAGTACAACATGGTTACAACATTGTTCCAACAGTACAACATGGTTACATCATGGTTACAACATTGTTACAACATGATTACAACAAGTACAACATGGTTACATCAAGTACAACATGGATACAACTACAACATTGTTACAACAAGTACAACAGCGTTACAACACGTACAACCTGGTTACAAAAAGTACAACATGGTTACAATAACAACATGGTTTCAACAAGAACAACATGGTTACAACAAGTACAACATGTTTACAACACGGTCAACATAGCTACAACAATACAACATGATTACAACAGTACTACTTTGTTACAACAGTACAACATGGTAACAACAGATACAACATGGTTCCAGCAAGTACAACATGGTTACAGCATGGGTACAGCATGGTTACAACATGGTTACAACATGGTTACAACAAGTACAACACGGTTACAACAACTACAACATGGTTACAACAAGTAAAACATGGTTACAAGTACAACATTTTTACAACATGATTCCAACAGTACAACATGGTTACATCATGGTTACAACATGGTTACAACATGATTACAAATACAACATGGTTACAAAAAGTACAACATGGTTACAAAAAGTACAACATGGTTACAACAAGTACAACATGGTTACAACAAGTACAACATGGTTACAACAAGTACAACATTTTTCAACAAGAACAACATGGTTAAAACAAGTACAACATGGTTACAACATGTTTCCCTTAGTCCAACATGATTACAACATGATTGCAACAAGTACGACATGGTTACAACAAGTAAAACATTGTTTCAACAAGTACAACATGGTAACAACATGGTTACAACATGGTTACAACATGGTTACAACAAGTACAACATGGTTACAACAACTACAACATGGCTACAACTAGTACAACATGGTTACAACATTGTTCCAACAGTACAACATGGTTACATCACGGTTACAACAATGTTACAACATGATTACAACAAGTACAACATGGCTACAACAAGTACAACATGGATACAACTACAACTTGGTTACAACAAGAACAACTAGGTTACAACAAGTACAACATAGTTACAACAAGTACAACATAGATGCAAAAAGTACAACACGGTTACAACATTGTTCCAACAGTACAACATGGTTACATCATGGTTACTACATTGTTACAACATGATTACAAATACAACATTGATACAACTACAACATGGTTACAAAAAGTACAACATGGTTACAACAAGTAAAACATGGTTACAAGTACAACATGGTTACAACATAATTCCAACAGTACAACATGGTTACATCATGGTTACAACACGGTTACAACATGATTACAAATACAACATTGATACAACTACAACATGGTTACAAAAAGTACAACATGGTTACAACAAATACAACGTGGTTACAAAAAGTACAACATGGTTACAACAAGTACAACATGTTTTCAATAAGAACAACATGGTTACATCATGGTTACAACACGGTTACAACATGATTACAAATACAACATTGATACAACTACAACATGGTTACAAAAAGTACAACATGGTTACAACAAGTACAACGTGGTTACAAAAAGTACAACATGGTTACAACAAGTACAACATGGTTTCAACAAGAACAATATGGTTACAACATTATTACAAAATGGTTACATAAAGTACAACATCATTGCATCATGGTTCCAACAGTACAACAAAGTTACAACATGGTTACAACAACTAAAACATGGCTACAACAAGTGCAACATGGTCACAACATTGTTTTAACAGTCTAACATGGTTACCTCTGGTGTACAAGCATTGTTTACAACATAATTTCAACAAGTCCAACATGGTTACATCAAGTACAACATGGATACAACTACAACATGGTTAAACAAGTACAACATAGTGACAACAAGTATAACAAATGTGACAACAAGTACAACATGGTTACGACTGTTCCAACAAGGTTACAAAGGAATCACAAATAGTGACGACCAGTACAACATGGTTACAACAAATACAACATGGTTACAGCAAGTACAACATGGTTACAACATGATTACAAAATAGTTACAACAAGTACAACATGATTACAACATGATTACAAAAAGTACAACCTGGTTACAACAAAGTCAACATAGCTACAACAATACAACATGAACACATCAGTACAACATAGTTACAACAGTACAACATGGTTACAACAGATACAACATGGTTCCAGCAAGTACAACATGGTTACAGCATGGGTACAGCATTGTTACAACATGGTTACAACGTGGTTACAACAAGTACAACACGGTTACAACAACTACAACATGGTTACAACAAGTACAACATGGTTACAACATGATTCCAACAGTACAACATGGTTACATCATGGTTACAACATGGTTACAACATGATTACAAATACAACATTGATACAACTACAACATGGTTACAAAAAAGACAACATGGTTACAAAAAGTACAACATGGTTACAACAAGTACAACATGGTTTCAACATGAACCACATGGTTACAACAGGTACAACATGGTTACAACATGGTTCCAACAGTCCAACATGATTACATCATGGTTACAACATGATTACAACATGATTGCAACAAGTACGACATGGTTACAAATACAACATTGTTTCAACAAGTACAACATGATTACAACATGGCTACAACAAGTACAACATGGTTACAACAACTACAACATGGCTACAACAAGTACAACATGGTTACAACATTGTTCCAACAGTACAACATGGTTACAACATTGTTACAACATGATTACAACAAGTACAACATGGTTACATCAAGTACAACATGGATACAACTACAACATTGTTACAACAAGTACAACAACGTTACAACACGTACAACCTGGTTACAAAAAGTACAACATGGTTACAATAACAACATGGTTTCAACAAGAACAACATGGTTACAACAACTACAACATGGCTACAACAAGTACAACATGGTTACAACATTGTTTCAACAGTACAACATGGTTACATCATGGTTACAACATTGTTACAACATGATTACAACAAGTACAACAACGTTACAACACGTACAACATGGTTACAAAAAGTACAACATTGTTACAATAAGTACAACATTGTTACAATAACAACATGGTTTCAACAAGAACAACTTGGTTACAACAAGTACAACATGGTTACAACAAGTACAACATAGATGCAAAAAGTACAACACGGTTACAACATTGTTCCAACAGTACAACATATTTACATCATGGTTACTACATTGTTACAACATGATTACAAATACAACATTGATACAACTACAACATGGTTACAAAAAGTACAACATGGTTACAACAAGTACAACATGGTTTCAACAAGAACAACATGGTTACAACATTATTACAAAATGGTTACAACAAGTACAACATCATTACAACATGGTTCCAACAGTACAACCTGGTTACATCATGGTTACCACATGATTACAACATGATTACAACATGATTACAACAAGTGCAACATGGTTACAACAAATACAACATAGTTACAACAATATCACATGGTTACAACAGTACAACAATATTACAACAGTAGAACATGGTTACAACAATACCACATGGTTACAACAGTACAACAATATTACAACAGTACAACATGGTTAAAACAAATACAACATGGTTACAGCATGGGTACAGCATGGTTATAATATGGTTACAACATGGTTACAACAAGTAAAACATGGTTACAAGTACAACATGGTTACAACATGATTCCTACAGTACAACATGATTACATCATGGTTACAACATGGTTACAACATGATTACAAATACAACATGGATACATCAAGTACAACATGGATACAACTACAACATTGTTACAACAAGTACAACAACGTTACAACAAGTTTAACTTAGTTACAAAAAGTACAACATGGTTACAACAAGTACAACATGGTTTCAACAAGAACAACATGGTTAGAACAAGTACAACATGGTTACAACATGGTTACAACATGATTGCAACAAGTACGACATGGTTACATCATCGTTACAACATGATTACAACATGATTGCAACAAGTACGACATGGTTACAACAAGTACAACATTGTTTCTTCAAGTATAACATGGTTTCTACATGGTTACAACAAATACAACATGGTTACAACAACTAGAACATGGCTACAACAAGTGCAACATGGTTACAACATTGTTTTAACAGTCTAAAATGGTTACATCATGGTTACAACATTGTTACAACATATATACAACAAGTCCAACATGGTTACATCAAGTACAACATGGATACAACTACAACATGGTTATAACAAGTGCAACATAGTTACAACAAGTACAACATAGTGACAACAAGTACACCATGGTTACAACATGTACAACATGGTTACATCATGGTTAGAACATGGTTACAACAGGATTACAAGTACAACATGGATACAACTACAACATGGTACAAAAAGTACAACATGGTTACAAAAAGTACAACATGGTTACAACAAGTACAACATGGTTTCAACAAGAACAACATGGTTACAACATTATTACAAAATGGTTACAACAAGTACAACATCATTACAACATGGTTCCAACAGTACAACCTGGTTACATCATGGTTACCAACATGATTACAACATGATTACAACAAGTGCAACATGGTTACAACAAGTACAACATAGTTACAACAATACCACATGGTTACAACAGTACAACAATATTACAACAGTACAACATGGTTACAACAAATACAACATGGTTACAGCAAGTACAACATGGTTACAGCATGGGTACAGCATGGTTACAATATGGTTACAACATGGTTACAACAAGTACAACATGGTTACAGCAAGTACAACATGGCTACAACAAGTAAAACATGGTTACAAGTACAACATGGTTACAACATGATTCCTACAGTACAACATGATTACATCATGGTTACAACATGGTTACAACAGGTGGATCGGTGGTCTAGAGGTAACGCGTCTGTCTAGAAAGCGAAAAGTCCAGGTCTGAAGTGTGCGGCGGTTCGTACCCCGTTTGGACCGGAAATTTTTCCCCCATCCATTAGACCATGAGTGGTGGTCTGGGCGCTAGTCTTTCGGATGAGACGATAAACCGAGGTCCCGTGTGTTACACATAATTATTTAGCGCACGTAAAAAAAACCCACGGCAACAAGAGAGTTGTCCCTTGCAAAATTCTTAGAAAAAAGTGACTCTGATAGGGAAACAAATACAGCTGCAGAAAAAAAAAGGGTGAAAGGGTGAAAGGGTGGCGCAGCGCTAAGTGGCGACGCGTTCTCCCGCTCTCCCCGGGGAGAGCAGCCCGTATTTCACGGAGAGAAATCTGCCGTGACTTAAAGTGGTATGAAATAAAATCTGAGCGCATTGATTTGTTGCTTTACGAGATTCAGCGCTATATAAATTCCATACATTATTTACATTATTATTATTATTATTATTATTATTATTATTATTTTTAAATTTTATTATTATTTTTAAATTATTATTATTTTATTATTATTATTAATTTTTTTTTTTATTTTTTTTTTTTATTTTTTTTTTTTATTACAAATACAACATGGATACATCAAGTACAACATGGATACAACTACAACATTGTTACAACAAGTACAACAACGTTACAACAAGTTTAACTTAGTTACAAAAAGTACAACATGGTTACAACAAGTACAACATGGTTTCAACAAGAACAACATGGTTAGAACAAGTACAACATGGTTACAACATGGTTACAACATGATTGCAACAAGTACGACATGGTTACATCATGGTTACAACATGATTACAACATGATTGCAACAAGTACGACATGGTTACAACAAGTACAACATTGTTTCTTCAAGTATAACATGGTTTCTACATGGTTACAACAAATACAACATGGTTACAACAACTAGAACATGGCTACAACAAGTGCAACATGGTTACAACATTGTTTTAACAGTCTAACATGGTTACATCATGGTTACAACATTGTTACAACATAATTACAACAAGTCCAACATGGTTACATCAAGTACAACATGGATACAACTACAACATGGTTATAACAAGTACAACATAGTTACAACAAGTACAACATAGTGACAACAAGTACAACATGGTTACAACATGTACAACATGGTTACAACATGATTACAAAATAGTTACAACAGTACAACATGGTTACAACAAATACAACATGGTTACAGCAAGTACAACATGGTTACAACATGATTACAAAATAGTTACAACAAGTACAACATGATTACAACATGATTACAAAAAGTACAACCTGGTTACAACAAAGTCAACATAGCTACAACAATACAACATGAATACAACAGTACAACAATATTACAACAGTACAACATGGTTACAACAAATACAACATGGTTACAGCATGGGTACAGCATGGTTACAATATGGTTACAACATGGTTACAACAAGTTCAACATGGTTACAGCAAGTACACATGGCTACAACCAGGTAAAAACATTGTTACAAAAGTACAACTGGATACAACAAGATTCCCTACAGACACATGCGTTACATAATGGTTTTACAACATGTTTACAACATTATTACAAATACAAACATGGATACATTCAAGTACAACATGATACAACTAACAACATAGTTTACACCAAGTACAACAGACGTTACAACAAGTAACAAAATGATTACAAAAAGTATCAACATCGTTACAACAAGTACAACATGGTTTTTACAACAAGAGCAACATGGTTAGAACAAGTACAACATGGTTTACAACATGGTTACAACATGAATTTGCAACAAGAACGACATGGATAACATCAATGGTTTTTTACAACATGATTACAACATGATTGCAACAAGTACGACATGGTTACAACAAGTACAACATTGTTTCTTCAAGTATAACATGGTTTCTACATGGTTACATCAAATACAACATGGTTACAACAACTAGAACACGGCTACAACAAGTGCAACATGGTTACAACATTGTTTTAACAGTCTAACATGGTTACATCATGGTTACAACATTGTTACAACAAAAATTACAACAAGTCCAACATGGTTACATCAAGTACAACATGGATACAATTACAACATGGTTATAACAAGTACAACATAGTTTCAACAAGTACCACAGTAGTGACAACAAGTACAACATGGTTTACAACATTTAGCAACATGGTTACAACATGATTACAAAAAAAAAAAAACACATAGTACATCAGTACAACATGTTACAACCAATACAACAAAAGTTACAGCAAGTTACAACATGGTTTCAACATGATTACAAAATAGTTACAACAATTACAACATGAATACAAGACATGATTACAAAAAGTACAACCTGGTTACAACAAAGTCAACATAGCTACAACAATACAACATGAACACAACAGTACAACATAGTTAGAACAGTACAACATGGTTACAACAGATACAACATGGTTCCAGCAAGTACAACATGGTTACAGCATGGTACAGCATTGTTACAATATGGTTACAACATGGTTACAACAGTACAACATGGTTACAACAAGTACAACATCGATACAACTACAACATGGTTACAACAAGAACAACATAGATACAAAAAGTACAACATGATTACAACAAGTACAACATCATTTCAACAAGAACAACATGGTTAAAACAAGTACAACATGGTTACATACAAACATGGTTGCAACATGGATTCCACGGGAGTCCCATCATGGTTTCTCATGGTTACAACAGAATACACCAATGATTGTCAACAAGTACTACCTGGATACAACAGTACACATTGTTTTCAAGAAGTTAACATGGTTTATACCTGGTTTACAACAAGTACACAATGGTTACAACAACTACAACATGGTGTCAATTTCCAACAAGAACCACATGGTTACAACAAGTACAACATGGTTAAAAAATGGTTCCAATAGTCACACATGATTACATCATTGTAACAACATGATTACAACATGATTGCAACAAGTACGACATGGTTACAAGTACAACATTGTTTCAACAAGTACAACATGGTTACAACATGGCTACAACAAGTACAACATGGTTACAACAACTGCAACATGGCTACAACAAGTACAACATGGTTACAATATTGTTCCAACAGTACAACATGGTTACATCAAGGTTACAACATTGTTACATTATGATTACATCAAGTACAACATGGTTACAACAAGTACAACATAGATACAAAAAGTACAACATAGTTACAAGTACAACATGGTTACAACAATGTCAACATATTTACAACAATACACCATGAACACAACAGTACAACAAGGTTACAACAAATACAACATGGTTACAGCAAGTACAACATGGTTACAGCATGGGTACAGCAGTGATACAATATGGTCACAACATGGGTACAACAAGTTCAACATGGTTACAGCAAGTACAACATTGGCTACAACAAGTTAAAACATGGTTACAATACAACATGGTTTACAACATGATCCCTACAGTAACAACATGGTTAGAATCATGTTACCACATGGTTACAACATTGATTACAAATACAACATGGATACATCAAGTACAAGCTGTATGACAACTATGAAATTGTTTTCAAGTACAACTAACGTTTACAACAAGTACAACATGATTACAAAAAGTACAACATCGTTACAACAAGTACAACATGGTTTCAACTAAACAACATTGTTAGAACATGTACAACATAGTTACAACCGGGTTTACAACAAGATTGCAATCAAGTACGACATGGTTACATTCACAAAGGGTTACAACATGATTACAACTGATTGCAACAAAGTACGTCATGGATTACAACAAGTCAACATTGTTACTTCAAGTATAACATGGTTTCTACATGGTTACAACAAATACAACATGGTTACAACTACTAGACATGGCTACAACAAGTGCCACCATAGTAACAACATTATTTAACAGTCTAACATGGTTTTACATCATGGTTACAACATGTGTTACAACTTAATTACAGACAAGTCCAACAAGGTTACATTCAAGAACAAAAGGAAACAACTATAACATGTTTAATTAACAATACAACATAGTTACAACAATTACAACATAAGTGACAACAAGTACAACATGTATACAACATTTACACCATGGTTAACAACATGATTACAAAATAGTTACAACAGTACAACAAGGATTACAACAAATACAACATAGTTACATCAATTACAACATGTTACAACCATGATTACAAAATAGATACAACAAGTACATCATGATTACAAACAGGATTACAAAAAGTACAACCTTGTAACAACAAGTCAACATAGCTACAACAATACAACATGAAACACAACAGTACAACATAGTTACAACAGTACAACAGTGTTACAACAGAAACAACATGGTTCCAGCAAGATACAACATGGTTACGAATGTGTACATAAGCATTGTAACAACATAAGTTACAAACATGGGTTTACAACAATACAACACGGTACAACAGCAACAAGATGGTTACAAGTACAATTGTGTTTTACAACATGATTCCAACATTACAACATGGTTACCATGGTTACAACATGGTTACAACATGATTACAAATACAACATTGATACAACTACAACAGGGTTACAAATGGACAGCATGGTTAAAAAAAGTACAACATGGTTACAACAAGTACAACATGGTTTCAACATAAACCACATGGTTACAACAAGTAAAACATGGTTACAACATGGTTCCAACAGTCCAATATGATTACATCCTGGTTACAACATGATTACAACATGATTGCAAGAAGTACGACATGGTTACAAGTACAACATTGTTTCAACAAGTACAACATGGTTACAACATGGCTACAACAATTACAACATGGTTACAACAACTACAACATGGCTACAACAAGTACAACATGGTTACAACATTGTTCCAACAGTACAACATGGTTACAACATTGTTACAACATGATTACAACAAGTACAACATGGTTACATCAAGTACAACATGGATACAACTACAACATTGTTACAACAAGTACAACACCGTTACAACACGTACAACCTGGTTACAAAAAGTACAACATGGTTACAATAACAACATGGTTTCAACAAGAACAACATGGTTACAACAACTACAACATGGCTACAACAAGTACAACATGGTTACAACATTGTTTCAACAGTACAACATGTTTACATCATGGTTACAACATTGTTACAACATGATTACAACAAGTACAACATGGTTACAACAAGTACAACATAGATACAAAAAGTACAACATGGTTACAACAAGTACAACATGGTTTCAACAAGAACAACATGGTTAAAACAAGTACAACATGGTTACAACATTGTTCCAACAGTACAACATGGATTCATCATGGTTACAACCACACCAAATTTTTTTATTTGTTACAACAAGATAACAACAAGTACAACCATGTTTACGATCATAGTACAGATATGGGGATACAACTACAACATTGTTACAACAAGTACAACAACGTTACAACACGTACAACCTGGTTACAACAAGTACAACATGGTTACAATAACAACATAGTTTCAACAAGAACAACATGGTTACAACAAGTACAACATGGTTACAACAAGTACAACATGGTTACAACAAGTACGACATGGTTACAAATTGTAAAACATGGTTACAACAAGTACAACATGGTTTCAACAAGAACAATATGGTTAGAACAAGTACAACATAGTTACAACATGGTTCCAACAGTCTAATATGTTTACATCATAGTTACAACATGATTACAACATGATTACAACAAGTACAAGATGGTTACAACAAGTACAACATAGATACAAAAAGTACAACATGGTTACAACAAGTACAACATGGTTTCAACAAGAACAACATGGTTAAAACAAGTACAACATGGTTACAACAAGTACAACCCCGATACAACTACAACATGGTTACAATAAGAACAACATAGATACAAAAAGTACAACATTGTTACAACAAGTTCATCATGGTGAAAACAAGAACAACATGGTTAGAACAAGTACAACATGGTTACAACATGTTTCCAACATTGTTCCAAGAGTCCAACATGGTGTTATCATTGTTACAACATGATTACAACATGATTGCAACAAGTACGACATGGTTACAACAAGTACAACATTGTTTCCTAAAGTATAACATGGTTTCTACATGGTTACAACAAATACATCATGGTTACAACAACTACAACATGGTTTCAACAGAAACCACATGGTTACAAAAATTACAACATGGTTACAACATGGTTCCAACAGGCCAACATGATTACCTTATGGTTACAACATGATTACAACTTGATTGCAACAAGTACGAAATGGTTACAAGTACAACATTGCTTCAACAAGTACAAATTGGTTACTGCAAGTACAACATGGTTTCAACAGTACAACCTGGCTAAATCAGGATTTCAACATGAAAACAACATGATAACAACATGATTACAAGTCCAACATGGTTACAACAAGGTCAACATAGCTTCAACAATACAACATGAATACAACAGTACAACATAGTTACAACAGTACAACATGGTTAAAACAAATACAACATGGTTCCAGCAAGTACATGGTTACAGCATGGGTACAGCATGGTTACAACATGGTTACAACATGGTTACATCAAGTACAACAAGGTTACAACTACAACATGGTTACAACAACTACAACATGGTTACATGTACAACATGGTTACAACATGGTTACAATATTCTTACAACATGATTACAACATGTTCAACATGGTTACAAGTAAACAATGATACAACTTACAATACAACATGGTTAACAACAAGTACAACTGGTTTCAACAAGTACAAACAAATCGATACAACTCTACAAAATTGTTACCACAATAAGAACAACATAGTATACTAAAAGTACAACATGGTTACAACAAGTTCAACATGGTTTCAACAAGAACAACATGGTTAAAACAAGTACAACATGGTTACAACATGGTTCCAACTTGCTTCCAACAGTATACCATGGTTTTATCATTGTTACAACATGATTACACCATGATTGCAACAAGTACGACATGGTTACAAGTACAATATTGTTTCCTAAAGTATAACATGGTTTCTACATTTTACAACAAATACATCATGGTTACAAGAACAACAACATTGTACATACATGGGTTAAAATACAAGAAGGATACAACACAACATGGTTACAACAAGTACAAACATAGTTACAACAAGTTACAACATAGTGAACAACAAGTACAACATGTTACAAGAAGAACAACATGGTTATAACATGATTACAAAATAGTTACAAGTACAACATGATTACAACATGGTTTAAACAGTACAATCTGGTTGAATCATGATTACAACATGATTACAACAAGTCCAACATGGTTACAACAAGTGCAACATAGCTACAACAAGACAACATGAATACATCAGTACAACATAGTTACAACAGTACAACATGGTTACAACAAAGACAACATGGTTCCATCAAGTACAACATGGTTACAGCATAGTTACAACATGATTACAACATGCTTACAACATGATTTACAACAAGTCCAACATGGTTACAACAAGTACAACATAGTTACAACAATACAACATGGTTACAACAGTACAACAATATTACAACAGTACAACATGGTTACAACAAATACAACATGGTTACAGCAACTACAACATGGTTGCAGCATGGGTACAGCATGGTTACAACAAGGTTACAACATAGTTACAACAAGTACAACATGGTTACAACAAGTACAACATGGTTACAACAAGTAAAACATGGTTACAAGTACAACATGGTTACAACATGATTCCAACAGTACAACATGGTTTCATCATGGTTACAACATGGTTACAACATGATTACCAGTACAACATGGATACAACAAGTACAACATGATACAACTAACAACATGGTTACAACAATACAACAACGTTACAACAAAGTACAACATGGCTACAAGTCCAACAAAGTTAAACAAGTACAACACAGTGACAACAGGTACAAAACATGGTTACAAACAAGTCCAACAAGGTTACTAACATGATTACAAAATATTTTCAACAGTCAACATGGTTACAACAAATACAACACGGTAACAGCAATTACAAACATGGTTACATAATGATACAAAAGAGTTACAAACAAGTAAACAAGAATTCCAACAGATTACTAAAAGTACCACCTGGTTACAACAAAGTCAACATTAGCTACAACAATACACCATGAACACAACGTACAACAAGTTTCAACAGTACAACATGGTTACAACAGAAACAACAAGGTTCCATCAAGTACAACATGGTTACAACAGCATGGGTACAAGCTTGTTACAACATGGTTTACCAACATGGTTTACAACAAGTACAACACGGTTTAATGAATGGAATTTATATAGCGCAGATCTTGTAAAGCAACACATTAAAGTGCACATATATTTTTTCATACCACTTTAGTATCATAGTCAATTTACTCCGTGAAATTCGGCTGCCTCCCTGGGTACAAAAAAAAGGGGTGGGAGGGGGGAGAGCGGGAGAACGCGTCGCCACTTAGCGCTGCTCCACCCTTTCACCCTTTTTTTTTCTTTCTTTTTTCCCGCAGCTGATTGTTTCCCTATCCAGAGTGCTTTTTAAAAAAAATTTGCCAGGGACAACTCTCTGTTGCCGTGGTTTTTTATTACGGTGCGGCTAAATAAGTACGTGTAACACACGGGACCTCGGTTTATCGTCTCATCCGAAAGACTAGCGCCCAGACCACCACTCATGGTCTAATGGATTGGGGAAAATTTTCCGGTCCAAACGGGGTACGAACCGCCGCAAACTTCAAACCCGGACTTTTCGCTTTCTAGACAGGCGTGTTACCTCTAGACCACCGATCCACCATGGTTACAGCTACAACATGGTTACAACATGATTCCAACAGTACAACATGGTTACATTATGGTTACAACATGGTTACAACATGATTACAAATACAACCTTGATACAACTACAACATGGTTACAAAAAGTACAACATGGTTACAAAAAGTACAACATGGTTACAACAAGTACAACATGGTTTCAACATGAACCACATGGTTACAACAAATACAACATGGTTACAACATGGTTCCAACAGTCCAACATGATTACATCATGGTTACAACATGATTACAACATGATTGCAACAAGTACGACATGGTTACAAGTACAACATTGTTTCAACAAGTACAACATGGTTACAACATGGCTACAACATGTACAACATGGTTACAACAACTACAACATGGCTACAACAAGTACAACAAGGTTACAACATTGTTCCAACAGTACAACATGGTTACATCATGGTTACTTCATTTTTACAACATGATTACAACAAGTACAACATGCTTACATCAATTACAACATGGATACAACTACAACATCGTAACAACAAGTACAACATAGTTACAACATGTACAACACTGTGACAACAACTACAACATGGTTACAACATGTACAAAATGGTTACAACATGATTACAAAATAGTTTCAACAGAACAACATGGTTACAACAAATACAACATGGTTACAGCAAGTACAACATGGTTACATCATGGTTACAACATGGTTACAACATGATTACAAGTACAACATGGATACAACTACAACATGGTACATAAAGTACAACATGGTTACAACAAGTACAACATGGTTTCAACAAGTACAACATGGTTACAACATGGCTCCAACAGTCCAACATGATTACATCTTGGTTACAACATGATTACAACTTGATTGCATCAAGTACGACATAGTAACAACAAGTACAACATTGTTTCAACAAGTACAACATAGTTACAACATGGTTACAACAAGTACAACATGGTTACAACAACTACAACATGGCGACTTTAAAGTAAAACATTGTTATAACATGTTCCAACAGAACAACATGGATACACGTCATTGTTACAACATCTTACAACAGATCCAACAAGAACAACATGTTCAACATAGCTACAAACAAATTACAAACATGTTCCAGCAAGTACAACATGGTACAGCATGGTACAGCATAATCACAACGTGGTTACAACATGGTTACAACAGTACAACAAGGTACAACAAATACGACTGGTTACAGCAAGTACAACAAAAAATTTTGGTTTACAACATGATTGACAAAATATTTACAACAAGTACAACATGATTACAACATGGTTTCAACAGTACAATCCTGGTTAAATCATGATTTCAACATGATTACAACATGATAACAACATGATTACAACAAGTCCAACATGTTTACAACACGGTCAACATAGCTACAACAATACAACATGATTACAACAGTACTACTTTGTTACAACAGTACAACATGGTAACAACAGATACAACATGGTTCCAGCAAGTACAACATGGTTACAGCATGGGTACAGCATGGTTACAACATGGTTACAACATGGTTACAACAAGTACAACACGGTTACAACAACTACAACATGGTTACAACAAGTAAAACATGGTTACAAGTACAACATGGTTACAACATGATTCCAACAGTACAACATGGTTACATCATGATTAGAAATAAAACATTGATACAACAAGTACAACATGGATACAACTACAACATGGTTACAACAAGTGCAACAACGTTACAACAACTACAACATGGTTACAACAAGTACAACATAGTTACAACAAGTACAACAGAGTGACAAGTACCACCAAGTATACCACCATTTATACAACATGGATACAACAAGTACACCACGTTACAAAAACTACAACATGGTTACAACAAGTAAAACAAGGTGTTACAAGAACAACCTGGTTACAACATGATTCCAACAGTCCACAACAATTAAACAACAATGTTACAACATGTTTAACAACATGATTACAAATACAACATTGATACAACTACAACATGGTTACAAAAAACACAACATGGTTACAACAAGTACAACATGGTTACAAAAAGTACAACATGGTTACAACAAGTACAACATGGTTTCAACAAGAACAACATGGTTAAAACAAGTACAACATGGTTACAACATGTTTCCCTTAGTCCAACATGATTACAACATGATTGCAACAAGTACGACATGGTTACAACAAGTACAACATTGTTTCATCAAGTACAACATGGTTACAACATGGTTACAACAAGGTTAAAACATGGTTACAACAAGTACAACATGGTTACAACAAGCACAACATGGTTACATCTAGTACAACATGGCTACAACAAGTAAAACATTGGTTACAATGTAACGACATGGTTACAACAACATTCCTACAGTACAACATGGTTGCACCATGGTTAAGCATGGTTACAACATGTATACATATACAAACATGTATTAACAAGACTCAAGCCAACATGATACAACTACAAACAAGTTACAACAAGTACAACAACGTTACAACAACAAGTAACAACATGTTACAAACAAGACAACAGAGTGACAACATGATACAACATGATGCAACAAGAACCACATGATTACAACAAGTAAAACATTGTTTTTTTCAAGTATAACATGTTTTTCCTAACATGTGGTTACAATCAAATAAACATGGTTACAACTAGACATTGGTCTACAACTTAGTGCAACATGGTTACACATTTGTTGTAAAAAACATTTCTAACATGGTTACATCATGGTTACAACATTGTTACCATAATAATTACAACAAATTCCCAACATGGTTACCTCAAGTTACAACATGGATACAATTACAACATGGTTATAACAAGTACATTATAGTTACAACAACTACAACATGGCTACAACAAGTACAACATGGTTACAACATTGTTCCAACAATATAACATGGTTACATCATATTTACAACATTGTTACAACATGATTACAACAAGTACAAACATTGTTAAAACAAGTAAAACCTGGATAACTCAACCTACAACATGGTTAAACAAGTACACATAGTGACAAAACAAGTACACACATTGTACAAGTACAACATGGTTACACAACAATATTACAAAATAGTTACAACAACATGTAACAAAACATGAATAACACATGTTACAACAGTACAACCTGTAATCATGAATACAACAAGATTACAACATGAATACAAACATGAATACAACAAGTACATCATGTATATTCAACAAGAAGCAACATGTTCAAACAAGTACAACATGGTTACATAATTCCAACAGAACTACAATGGTTAACATCATGGTTACTTCATTTTTACAAAACAATGATTACAACAAGTACAACATGCTTACATAAACATGAATACAACTACAACATGTACAACAAGTAAACCTGTTACAACAAGTACAACATGACAAACAAAGTACAACATGGTTACAACATTACAACATGGTTCAACAGATTACAAAATGTTACAACAGGTACAAACATGGTTACAAAAAACATGTTACAACAAAGTACAACATGGTTACATCATGGTTACAACATGTTACAACATGGATTACAAGTACAACATGGATACAACTACAACATGGTACAAAAAGTACAACATGGTTACAACAAGTACAACATGGTTTCAACAAGTACAACCATGTTACAACATGGTTCAAACAGTCCAAGATAATTACATCATGGTTACAACATGATTACAACTTGATTGCAACAAGTACGACATGGTTACAACAAGTACAACATTGTTTCAACAAGTACAACATAGTTACAACATGGTTACAACAAGTACAACATGGTTACAACAACTACAACATGGCTACAACAAGTACAACATGGTTACAACATTGTTCCAACAGTACAACATGGTTACATCACGGTTTAAACAATGTTACAACATATTACAACAAAACAACATGGCTACAACAAGTACAACATGGATGCAACTACAACTTGGTTACAACAAGAACAACATAGTTACAACAAGTACAACATAGTGACAACAAGTACAACATGGTTACAACATGGTTACAACATTATTTTAAAATGGTTACAAGAAGTACAACATCATTACAACATGGTTTCAACAGTACAACCTGGTTACATCATGGTTACAACATACTTACAACATGTTTACAACATGATTACAAGAAAGAAAACATGGTTACAGCAAGTACAACATGGTTACAGCATGGGTACAGCATGGTTACATTATGGTTACAACATGGTTACAACAAGTACAACATGGTTACAGCAAGTACAACATTGTTACAACATGATTACAAAATAGTTACAACAAGTACAACATGATTACAACATGATTACAAAAAGTACAACCTTGTTACAACAAAGTCAACATAGCTACAACAATACACTATGAACACAACAGTACAACATAGTGACAACAGTACAACATGGTTACAACAGATACAACATGGTTCCAGCAAGTACAACATGGTTACAGCATGACTACAGCGTGGTTACAACATGGTTACAACATGGTTAAATCAAGTACAACAAGGTTACAACAAGTACAACATGGATACAACTACAACATGGTTATAACAGGTACAACATAGTTACAACAAGTAAAACATGGTTACAACAACTACAACATGGCTACAACAACTACAACATGGTTACAACATTGTTCCTACAGTACAACATGGTAACATCATGGTTTCAACATTCTTAAAACATGATTACAACATGTACAACATGGTTACAACAAGTACAACATGGATACAACTACAACATGGTTACAACAAGTACAACATAGTTACAACAAGTACAACATAGTGACAACAAGTACAACATTGTTACAAGAACAACAACATGGTTACAACATGATTACAAAATAGTTACAACAAGTACAACATGATTACAATATGGTTTCAACAGTACAACTTGGTTAAATCATGATTACAACATGATTACATCATGATTACAACAAGTCCAACATGGTTACAAGTGCAACATAGCTACAACAATACACAATGAATACAACAGTACAACATAGTTACAACAGTACAACATGCTTACAACAAATACAACATGGTTCCATCAAGTAAAACATGGTTACAGCATGGTTACAACATGAATACAACATGATTACAACATGATTACAACAAGTCCAACATAGTTACAACAAGTACAACATAGTTACAACAATACAACATGGTTACAACAGTACAACATTATTACAACAGTACAACATGGTTACAACAAATACAACATGGTTACAGCAACTACAACCTGGTTGCATCATGGGTACAGCATGGTTACAACATGGTTACATCATGGTTACAACAAGTACAACATGGTTACAACAAGTACAACATATATACAAAAAGTACAACATGGTTACAAGTACAACATGGTTACAACATGATTTCAACAGTACAACATGGTTTTATCATGGTTATAACATGGTTACAACATGATTACAATACAACATGGATACAACAAGTACAACATGGATACAACTACAACATGTTACAAGTACAACAACGTTACAACAAGTACAACATGGTTACAACAAGTACAACATAGTTTCAACAAGTACAACAGTGTGACAACAAGTGACAACAAGTACAACATGGTTACAACATGTACAACATGGTTACAACATGATTACAAAATAGTTACAACAGTACAACATGGTTACAACAAATACAACATGGTTACTGCAAGTACAACATGATTACAACATGGTTTCAACAGTACAACTTGGTTAAATCATGATTTCAACATGATTACACCATGATTACAACATGATTACAAGTCCAACATGGTTACAACAAGGTCAACATAGCTACAACAATACAACATGAATACAACAGTACAACATAGTTACAACAGGACAATATGGTTACAACAGTACAACATAGTTACAACATACCACATGGTTACAACAGTACAACAATATTACAACAGTACAACATGGTTACAACAAATACAACATATGTAGCCGTGTGGACACACGGCTACACTAAACTTAGATCCAAAGAGCGAAACCGATACTAGCCTTGTGGTCAATGTATATTTAGTTTTCTCAACTCTCTGTGTAAACTGTCATTGTTGTGCTTAACTTAGATCCAAAGAGCAAAACCGATACTAGCCTTGTGGTCAATAAGATACAGTTTTTCTCAACTCTCTATGTAAACCGTCATTATGCTTAGATAAAATTAATTTTTATATTAGTATATTATCTAATAATTTATTTTTCGCTTCCAATATCTGGAATGTTGTCTAAATAATTCTTTTAGTCATTCAATAATACGGACGGGGAGGGGTACCGGGGACGAATACCGGGCGGACGCACCGGTCATCTCCCCTTAAATGTGAGCATTGGCCTGATCACAAAGAATATCACTAATATAACTTTATTAAGTCATATTGTTTGATCATATTCATGGATATGATTGGTTGAAGTATTGATCTTGACTCGATTTCATTTCAACCACAATGAGAGTTATCTATTTTGTTGTAAATCAACATTTTCCGTCTATTGGTATAGGTACTGTATGTATTCAAATATTAACTGCTAGTATTTAAGGAATCTTTAATAAATCATAATTCTTGCGCCATTGAAGAACATGTGGAATAAACTCTATTTAGATCAATAAAACAGCTCATATTAAGTAGTAGTAGATTGTAAGGCGTAAGTTGTACACAATGTGCCAGTCCTAAATTTTAGCTAACCGCCATTCCTTGTTGTAAACAAGTTTGAATTGTCGAACTAAATTCTACCAAATGCAGACATAAAGATATAAATGTATGATATGTTTGGGGTTTTGTTATGAATAAATACAAGATTGGAAGATGTTAGTATGGATAATTTGTAGTATTAGAGATTGTTATATTTTAGATCTGGACAACAGCTTTAGAAGCTTGCTTGGGTGCAACAGACCAGAAACTGTGTTTTTCACACGACTGATTAATTATGAATATCTCCTCTCATGGACATCTGTGGTTTATAATATGTATATGTATACAAACTGTGGTGCATATCCTTCTTTTTCTAGTCATAAAGTATTTAGTTTTGTCGAAGTTTTAATGTTTTATTTCCGAAAGTTATAGTGTCTATCTATCTATCTATCTGTCCCGTAGTCTGACGACCGTGGGGGCACCCTCAAAGACTCAGCAACCAGTTCCCTCCATTCCTCTCTCTGTTCTGCCTTTCTCAGGGTTTTGTTGAGTTCTAGGCCTGTCCATTCACTGATGTTATCCTCCCAGCTCTTCTTGGTCTGCCTCTTCTTCTTCCTCCTTGGACAGTGCCTGCAAAACTGTCTTTGTAATATCCTTGGGATCTTGTGACATGCCCATACCACTTAAGTTTACGCTTTTTCACGATCGTTAGAAGGTTCTCATAGGGTCCAATGGTTTGCTGGATTCTGTTATGCCGCTTTCGTTGCTTATGTGGTCTTTGTAGGAGATGCCAAGGAGTCTCCGAAAGCATCTCATCTCCACTGCCTGTACTTCTTCTCTCCAAATCTGCAGTCAGGGTCCATGATTCACAGGCATACAGAAATATGGATATGACAAGGGAGCGCATTAGTCTGATCTTGGAGATAAGTGAGATATTCTTATCTCTCCAGATGGTGTTTAGTTTTGACAAAGCTGTTATTGTCTGTGCAGTCCTGCATACTACTTCTGGCTTGGATCCCTGGTCGGATACAATGGCTCCCAGGTACTTGAAGCTTTGAACATGTTTCCAGCTTCTGGTCATTAACCCTGATATCAGTGCTAATGCCGTTGGTGTTTATTAGTCATCAGTTTGGTCTTCTCTGCACTGATTTCCATGCCGTATGTTTTGGAGGCCTTATTCAGGTGTTCTGTTAGGCTGGCAAGCTCTTTTTCTGATCCTGCTATTCCACCAATGTCATCTGCGAACGGAGTTTGGATCGTTTTGCCAACAAGCGACTGATCTTCAAATTTCCAGTGCACAGCCAAATTTCCCCAAGGAAATGTTGAAAAAATGGG
>CM054141.1:224437-246953 GCA_028751875.1 Rapana venosa
ATGGTTTTTAAACATGTTTGCAAAAAGTAGAATGGTTACAAAAAGAACTTTTTTTTTCAAAATAACATGTTTCACATGGTAAAACAAATACAATGGTTACAACAACTAAACATGGCTACACAAGTCAACATGGTTACAACATTGTTTTAACGTCTAACAGGTTACATCATGGTTACAACATTGTTACAACATATTTACAACAAGTACACATGGTTACATCAAGTAAACATGGATACTATTACAAATGTTATAAGTACAACATAGTTAAAACCAACATGTGTACAACAAGTAAAACCCATGTTACAACATGTTCAACATGGTTACAACATATTACAACAATGTTCAACAGTAAACATGGTTACAACAAATACAACATGGTTACAGCAGTAAAACATGGTTACAACTTGTTACATAAATGTTTAAAGTACAATTGTTCAACATGATTACAAAAGTACAATGGTTACAACAAGTCAACATAGTTTACAACAAATACAACATGAATACACAGGTACAACCTTAGTTTCAAAGAACAACATGGTTACAACAAGTAAACATGGTTCACAGTACAAATGGTTCCACATGTACAAGCATGGTACATCATGGTTACAATTGTTTACAACATGATTACAACAAGTACAAATACATAGTTACAATAAAGTACACATGGTTACAAGTACAACATGGTTTTCAAAAAGAACAACATGTTAAAACTAGCTACAACATGGTTACAAACATTGTTCCATCAGTACAACATGGTTACTCATGGTACAACAATGTTAAAACATGATTACAATCATGTACAACATGGTTAATCAAGTACAACATGGATAGTAACTACAACAGTTGGTACAACAAGTACAACAACGTTACAAAACACGTACACTGGTTATCAAAAAGTACAACTATTGTTACAAGAACCTAACATGTTTCATCAAGAAACAACATGGTTACAATAAGTACAACATGGTTACAACAAGTACACATAGATGCAAAAAGTACAACACGGTTATAACATTGTTCCAACAGTACAACATGGTAACATCATGGTTACTACATTGTTACAACATGATTACAACAAGTACAACATGCTTACATCAAGTACAACATGGATACATATACAAAATGGTTACAAACAAGTACAACATAGAGTACATCAAGTCAATACAGTGACAAACAAGGACTACATGGTTAGAACTTGGTTTTACAACAGGTTTACAACATGATTTCAATCAGTTACAACAGTACACATGGTTCTTCTATACATCATGGTTACAGCTTGCACAACATGGTTTACTTATTGTTACAACATTGGTTACAACATGATTACAAGTACAACATGGATACAACTACAACATGGTACAAAAAGTACAACATGGTTACAAGTACAACATGGTTTCAACAAGTACAACAACGTTATAACATGGTTCCAACAGTCCAAGATGATTACATCATGGTTACAACATGATTACAACTTGATTGCAACAAATACGACATGGTTACAACAAGTACAACATTGTTTCAACAAGTACAACATAGTAACAACATGGTTACAACAAATACAAAATGGTTACAAACAACTACAACATGGCTACAACAACTTCAACATGATTACCTAACATGTACAATATGGTATACAACAAGTACATACATGGATCACTACAACATGGTTACATACAAGTATAAACATAGTTACAACAAGAACAACATGGTTACAACAAGTACAAATTGTTACAAGAAGAACATACAGAGTGTCAACATGATTACATTTGTTCAACATAGTACAACATGATTACAACATGTGATTTCAAACAGTACAAACTTGGTTAAATCATGGATTTCAACATGATTACAACATGTTTACAACTAGTCCAACATGTTTACAAGTGCAACATACGCTATCATACAATACACATTGAATACAACAGTAAACATAGTTACAAACAGTACAACTTGACTTATTTATTGATTCTTTTCTTTGTGATCTTTTTTTCTCTTTTTTCTTAACACTCTTTTATTACAAAACATATACAACATGGTTTTCCATCAAGTAAAACATGGTTAACAGCATGGTTAGAACCATGATTACAAATTGATTATTCATGATTTTCAACAAGTCCAACATGGTTACAACAAGTTACAACTGGTTTGGTTAAACAATACAACATAGTTCACAGTAATCTTATTGCTACAGTACAACATGGTTACAAACAAATTTCAACATGGTTACAGCACAAGCAACTGGTTGCAGCATGGGTACAGCATGGGTTAAACATGGTTACAACATGGTTACAACAAGATACAAACTTGGTTACAACAAGTACAACAATATTCAAAAGAACAACTTGGTTCAGTCACAACATGGTTACAACATGATTCCAACAGTACAACATGGTTTTCATCATGGTTAAACATTGTTAAATCTGTTTACAAATCAACATGGATACAACATGTACCAACATGGATACAACTACCAACATGCTACAGCAAGTACAAAACGTTACAACAAGTACAACATGATTTACAAAAAGTACAACTTAGTTACAACCAAGTAAAACAGTGTGACAACAAGTACAACAATTTTTTGGTTACAACGGTACAACATGGTTTACAACTTTGATTACAAAATTTGTTACAAACAGTACTAACATGGTACAACAAATACAACCATGGTTACTGCAAGTTACAACATGATTACAACATGGTGTCAACAGTACAAATTGGGTTAAATCATGAATTTCAAATGTTTTTACAACTTGATTACAACATGTTTATAAGTCCAACATGGTTACAACAAGGGCAACTTAGCACAACAATTACACATGATTACACAGTACTACATAGTTACAACAGGACAATATGGTTATCACAAATACACTATGGTATCCAGCAAGTACAACATGGTACAGCCTGGGTACAGCATGGTAACAACATGGTTACAACATGGTTAATTCAAGTACAACAAGGTTTTACAACAAACTACAACATGGTACAACAAGTAAAACAGGGTTACAAGTTAAAACAATGGTTTTTTACAACATGATTCCAACAGTACAACATGGGTACATCTGGTTACAACATGGTTACACATGATTACAGGTACAACAGGATACAATACAACATGGTACATAATGTACATCATGCGTTACAACAGTACACATTGTTTCAACAAGTACAACACGTCTACAACTTGGTTCCACAGTCAAACATGATCACTCATGGTTTCAACATGATTTCAAGTGATTGCAACAGAGTACGACTGGTTACAACAAGTACAACATTGTTTCAACAAGTACAACATAGTTACAACATGGTTACAACAAGTACAACATGGTTACAACAACTACAACATGGCTACAACAAGTACAACATGCTTACAACATTGTTCCAACAGTACAACATGGTTACATCATGGTTACAATATTCTTACAACATGATTACAACATGTACAACATGGTTACAAGTACAACATGGATACAACTACAACATGGTTACAACAAGTACAACATAGTTACAACAAGTACAACAAAGTGACAACAAGTACAACATTGTTACAAGAAGAACAACATGGTTATAACATGATTACAAAATAGTTACAAGTACAACATGATTACATCATGGTTTCAACAGTACAACCTGGTTAAATCATGATTACAACATGATTACAACATGATTACAACATGATTACAACAAGTCCAATATGGTTACAACAAGTGCAACATAGCTACAACAAGACAACATGAATACATCAGTTCAAATCATAGTTACAAAAACTGTACACCATGGTTACAAACAATGACACTTGGTTCCGTCAAGTTTTCAACATGGTTACAGCATAGTTACAATATGTTTACAACATGCTTACAACATGTTTTACAACAAGTCCAACTTGGTTACAACAAGTACAAAATAGTTACAACAATACATCTTGTTTAAACAATACAACAATAATTAAACAGTACATACATGATTTACAACAAAGAAACATGGTTACAACACGTACAACAATGGGTTACAACAAGTACAACTTGGTTACAACAGTAATACATGGTTACATGTACAACATGGTTTACATCTATGATGCCACAGTACAACATGTGTCATCAGGGTTTTAAAAACATGGTTACAAACATGATTACAACATGATTACAAGTACAACATGATTACTACAAGTACAACAATGGGATAAAACTACAAACATGGTTACAAACATAGTACAACAACGTTACAACAAGTACAACATGGTACAAGTACAACATAGTCCAACAAGTACAACAGCGTGACAACAGTACAACAGGTTAAACTTGTACAAACAATTGGGTTTTACACATGATTAAAATTAGTTTCCAGTACAACATGTGACACAATACAAACTCGGTTACTGCAAGTACAACATGGTTTAAATTAATGATTACAAAAGAGGTTCACAACAAGTACAAATGGTTTACACATGATTACATAAACTACAAACTGCTTACAAACAAAGTCAACATAGCTACAACAATTACAAAAATGAAATCAACTGTTGCAACATAGTTACAACCAGTACAACATGGTTTACAACAGATACAACATGGTTCCAGCATAGTACAAACATGGTTACAGCAATGGTAACAGCATTGTTAAACATGGTTTACAACTTGGTTACAACAAAGTACAAAAACGGTTTCGAACAGGCTACATCATGGTTACAACAAGTAAAACATGGTTACAGTAACAACATGGTTACGACATGATTCATCTGTACAAACATGGTTACATTATGATTACATCTTGTTTACAACTTGTTACAAACATACAACCTTGATACAACTACAACATGGTTACAAAAAGTAACAACATGGTTACAAAAAGTTAAAAATGGTTACAACAAGTACTAAACATGGTTTCTACATGAACCACATGGTGCCAAGTACAACATGGGAACAAACATGGTTTCCAATCTGTCCAAACATGATTACATCATGGTTTCAACATTGATTACAACATGATTGGCAACAAGTACGACATGCGTTACATGTACAAACATTGTTTCATACATAGTTCAAATTGGTACAACATGGCTACAAAACTTAACATGCGTTACAGCAAACTACAACATGGATACAACAGTACAAATGGTTACAACATTTGTTCCAACAGTACAACATGGTTACTTCTTGGTTACAACATTGCATTACAACTTGATAACAACAAATACCACAGGCTTACATCAAGTACAACTTGGACACAACTACAACATTGGTAACAACAAGTTTAACATAGTAGTTACAACAAGTACAACACGGTGTCATAGTACAACTTGGTTACAACATGTACTAACATGGTTTATAACATTGTTTCAATACAGTTACAAACGTACCAACATGGTTACAACAAATACAACATGGTTACAGCATTAAGGACAACATTGGTTATTCCATGGTTACTATCTTGGTTACAACATGATTTACAAGTACAACATGGATACAACTTCAACATGGTTTCTAAAGTACAACAGGGTTACAACATGTACAACCATGGTTCAATCAAGTTCAAATTGGTTACAGCATGGCTTCCAACAGTCCAACATGATTTTATCTTGGTTACAACATGATTACATAACCTGTTTGCATCAAGTTACGACATAGATAACTACAAAGTACAACTTGTTTCACAAGTACTACTTAGTTACTCATGGTTACAAACAAGTACAACATGGTTAAAACAACTACAAACATGGCTTACATTAAGTAAAACATGGTTACTACATTGTTCCCAACATGTACAACTTGGTTACGTCATGGTTAAACATTCTTTCAACATGATTCCAACAAGAACAACATGGTTACAACATAGTTACAACAATAAAAATGGTTCAGCAAGTACAATCATGGTTACTCAGTGGGAAACAGGGCATTAATTACAACGTGGTTCAACATGGTTACAACAGTTCAAACAAGGTTACAACTAAACGACATGTTACAGCAAGGTACAACATGGTTTAGCATGATTACAAGATAATAGATTACAACAAGTACAATTGATTACAACATGGTTTCAACAAAACACTGATTTTATCATGATTTCACATGATTTACAACATGATAACAACATGTTTACAACATGTCCACATGTTTACATCACGGTCTATTAGCTACAAACAATACAACTTGATTACTACACAGTTACTACTTTCCTACAAACAGTACAACATGGGTATCTAAGTTACACATGGTTCCAGCCAAGTACAACATGGTGTCAGCATAGGTACGCATGGTTACAACATGGTTAAAAACAGTACAACACGCTTACAACAACTATCAACATGGTTACACTAAGCAAAAACATGGTTACAGTACAACCATGGTTACATCAATATGCCTACAGTACAACATGGTTAAATAATGGATACAAACATGGTAACAAATTGTTTAGTAAATAAAAACATGGATACACTACAACATGGTTACAAAAAGTACAACTTGGTTACTACATGTACAACATGGTACATAAAGTACTACTTGTTACAATGTAAACATGTTTCAAACAGAAACCACATGGTTACAAAATGATTCAAATGTAGTTACAATAGTACACCATGGTTATCAACAAATACACATGGTTCAGATGTACAACATGGTTACATCATGGTTTACAAACATGGTTTACAACTTGATTACAAGTACAACTAGGATACAACTACAACATTGGTTACAACAAGTTATAACATTTGGTTTCAACAAAACCACATGTTACACAAGTAAACTTGGTTTCAACAAGTAACCACATGGTTACAACAAGTACAACATGGTAACAACATGGTTCCAACAGTCCAACATGATTACATCATGGTTACAACATGATTACAACTTGATTGCTACAAGTACGACATAGTTACAACAAGTACAACATTCTTTCAACAAGTACAGCATAGTTACAACATGGTTACAACAAGTACAACATGGTTACAACAACTACAACATGGCTACAACAAGTACAACATGGTTACAACATTGTTCCAACAGTACAACATGGTTACATCATAGTTACAACATTGTTACAACATGATTACAACAAGGTCAACATGGTTACAACAAGTAAAACATGGATACAACTACAACATGGTTACAACAAGTGCAACATAGTAATAACAAGTACAACGTAGTGACAACAAGTACAACATTGTTACAAGTACAACATGGTTACAACATGATTACAAAATAGTTACAACAAGAACATGATTACAACATGGTTTCAACAGTTACAACCTGGTTCAATTTCATTGATTACAACTTGATTTACAACATGATTACAACATAATTACAACAAGTACATCATGATTTCAAACAAGAACAACATGGTTAAACAAGTACACTATAGTTTACTACATTGATCCAAGTTAGATACACATGGTTACATCCTGGTTACTTCATTTTTTAACAAAATGATTACAAAAAGTACAAATGCTTACATCACATATATATGAGATAGAACTCTACATCGTAACACAAGTACAACATAGTTACAACAAGTACAACACAGTGACAACTACTACAACATGCTTACATACATGTACAAATGGTTACAACATGATTACTAAAATAGTTTCAATAGAACAACTTGGTTACATACAAATACAAACCCTTGGTTATAGCAAATACAACATTGTTTACATCATGGTTACAACATGGTTACAAACATGATTAACAAGTACAACATGGATAAAAACTACAACACCCAAAATTGGGTTTTACAAAATGTACACAGGTTACAACATGTACAACATGTTTCAACAAGTACAAACATGGTTACAACATGGTGTCGACAAGTACAACATATTACATCAAACTACAACATGGCTTTATTAAGTACAACAGGGTTACAACATTGTTCCTACAGTACAACATGGTTACATGTGATTACCAACATCGTTTCAACTTGGATAAAAAATACAACATTGTTAATCAAGTACAACTTGGATAACTTTACAAACATGGTTAAACATGTACAACATGGTTACAAACAAGTACAACACATGACAAGTACTAAAGGTAACAACATGTTCTACATTGTTAGAACATGATTAAAAAAAATAGATACATTAGTTCTACATGGTTACAACCAAAGACCAAACTTGGTTTACAGCAATTACAACATGGTTGCAGCAGGGGTGCAGCATGGTTACAACAAGGTTACTCAAACAGTTACAACTAGTTCACTGGTTACAACAATACAACATGGGTACAACAAGTAAAACATGGTTACAAGTACACATGGTTACAAATCATGATTCCCATCAGTTCAACATGGTTTCATAATGGTTACAACATGATCAACATGATTTACAAGTACAACTTGGATACAACAATACAACATAGATACAACTACAACATGGTTACAACAAGTAAAACAACGTTACAACAAGTACAACATGGCTACAAGTACAACATAGTTACAACAGTACAACATGGTTACAACAAAGACAACATGGTTACAGCAAGTACAACATGGTTGCAGCATGGGTACAGCATGGTTACAACAAGGTTACACAATAGTTACAACAAGTTCTACATGGTTTTACAACTAGTACCATGGTTGACAACAAGTAAAACTATGGTTTACGAAGTACAACATGGTTTACAACATGATTCAACAGACAACTTGGTTTCATCATGGTTTCAACATTGGTTACAACATGATTCAACATGATTACAAGGACAACATGATACACATGTACAACATAGATACAACGTACAACATGGTTACAACAAGTAAACAACGTTACAACAAGTACAACATGGCTACAAGTTACACATAGTCTACAACAAGTACAACAGCGTGACCAACTAGTACACATTGGTTAAAATACATGTACAACATTGTTTCAACAAGTACAACATTGTCTACAACATGGATACAAACAGGTACACATGGTTTCAACGAATACAACATGGCTTAAACTGTACAACAGGGTTACAACATTTTTCCATTAGTAAAACTTGGTTACATTATGGTTAAAATACTTTAACAACATCAATACAATATGTTCAACATTGGTTACAAAGTACAACATGGTTACAAATGTTCCCAACAGTCCAACCTGACTTACATCCTGGTTACAACATGATTACAACATGATTGCAACAAAGTTCGCATGGTTTACAAGTACAACTTGTTTCAACAAGTAACAACATGGTTACAACATGGCTACAACAAGTACAACATGGTTTACAACAACTACAACAAGCTTCAACAAGTACAAACATGGTTACAACATAGTTCCAAACTGTTACTACATGGTTACAAACATTGTTTCAAATCATGATTACAACAAGTACAACATGGTTACATCAAGTACAACATGGATACAACTACAACATTGTTACAACAAGTACAACAACGTTACAACACGTACAACCTGGTTACAAAAAGTACAACATGGTTACAATAACAACATGGTTTCAACAAGAACAACATGGTTACAACAACTACAACATGGCTACAACAAGGACAACATGGTTACAACAATGTTTCAACAGTACAACATGTTTACATCATGGTTACAACATTGTTACAACATGATTACAAGAAGTCCAACATGGTTACAACAAGGTCAACATAGCTACAACAATACAACATGAATACAACAGTACAACATAGTTACAACAGGACAATATGGTTACAACAAATACAACATGGTTCCAGCAAGTACAACATGGTTACAGCATGGGTACAGCATGGTTACAACATGGTTACAACATGGTTAAATCAAGTACAACAAGGTTACAACAACTACAACATGGTTACAACAAGTAAAACATGGTTACAAGTACAACATGGTTACAACATGATTCCAACAGTACAACATGGTTACATCATGGTTACAACATGGTTACAACATGATTACAAGTACAACATCGGATACAACTACCAATGGGAATAAGAACAACATGGTTACAACAAAGTACACATAGTTTAACAAGTACAAAACACGGTTAAACATGGGTTCCAAAAGTCCAACATGATCACTCTTGGTATAAACTTGATTACAACTGATTGAAACAAGTACGACTTGGTTTAACAAGTTAAACATGGTTTCAACAAGTCATACATAGTTCATACATGGTTACAACAAGTACAAAGGTTACAAAACTAATCATGGCTACATACAAGTACAACTGCTACAACATTGTTCCAACATACAACATGGTTACATTATGGTTACAATTATTCTTACACATGATTACAACATGTACACTGGTTACAAGTACAACATGGATACAACTACAAATTGGTTACAACTAAGTACAACATAGTTACACAAGTACAACCAATGTGGACAACATGTACAAATAGTTACAGTAGAACTACTATGTTATAACCCTTGATTACAAATAGTTACAATACCAACATGATTACACATGGTTTCAACAGTACAACCTGGTTAAATCAAGAATACAACATGGATTACATACATAATTAAAACATGGATTACAACAAGTTCAAACTGGTTACACAAGAGCAACATAGCTACAACAAGACAACATGAATACATCAGTACAACATAGTTACAACAGTACAACATGGTTACAACAAAGACAACATGGTTCCATCAAGTACAACATGGTTACAGCAGAGTTACAACATGATTACAACATGCTTACAACATGATTTACAACAAGTCCAACATGGTTACAACAAGTACAACATAGTTACAACAATACAACATGGTTACAACAGTACAACATAGTTACAACAGTACAACATGGTTACAACAAATACAACATGGTTACAGCAAATACAAACAGTTGTTGCAGCTGGGTACAGCATAGTTACAATCAAGGTTAACAACACATAGTTACAACAAGTACAACCATGGTTACATAAAGTTCAAATGGTTAAACAATAACACTGGCTACAACAAGTACAACATGGTTTACAAATTGTTCACCAGTACAACATGGTTTCAATCACGGTTACAACAATGATTCAACATGATTACAAACAAATACAACATGGTTACAACTATGTACAACATGGATACAACTACACTTGGTTACAACAGAACAATTTAGTTTACAACAAGTACAACATTGTTGACAAACAAATACAGCATGGCTACAACAAGTACAACCGGTTACTACATGGTATTCTAACGTATAACCATGGTTACAACATGGTTTCAACAAGTACATCATGGTTACAGCAAGTACAACAGGCTTTAACAAGATAATACATGGTTACAAGTACAACTTGGTTACACATGATTCCAAAACAGTACAACTGGTTACATTCTGGTTACTCATGGTTACAACATGTTTACAACTATGATTCAAGTACACATGGATACAACAAGTACAACATGGATAAACTACAAACCTTTGTTTACAACAAATACATCAACGTTACAAACTAGTTACATAATAGTTACAAAAAGTACAACATGGTATCACAAGAACAAAATGTTTTTAAACAAGAACAACATGGTTACAACATGGTTCCCAAACAGTCCACATGGTTACATCATAGTTACAACCTGATTTCAACCTGATTGCAACAAGTACGACATGGTTACAACAAGTACAACATTGTTTCAACAAGTACAACATGGTTACAACAAGTACAACATGGTAAACAACTACAACAGGGCTACAACAAGTACAACATGGATACAACTACAACATGGTTACATCCAGTTCAACATAGTTACAACAAGTACAACATAGTGACAACAAGTGTATGTATGTATGTAATGTATGTATGTAATGTATGTATGAATGTATGTATGAATGTATGTATGTAATGTATGTATGAATGTATGTATGAATGTATGTATGTATGTATGTATGTTTGTATGTATGTATATATATATGAGGAAAAACAAGTGCAGGTAACCAATTACAACTTCATTCTGATCATAAACTAATTTTGGTCCTAGATTCGAGGGGGAAAAAAATCACTACAAGATAAAACCTTGAAGGCAGCATTAAGGGGAATATTTGAGTAAGGACCATGCCTTTGGCCTGACCTAACTCGAGTTTCGGCTCCTGGTTGAGCACTCTTCAGAGGTCCCGGCACTCTTTGAAACCTCACTTTGTGGTAGGTAACAGCAAGACACCCTCCACATTTTATAAGTGTCTATTGCCAGCCTAAGAATAAATAGATAATTTTGTGGCCTACCACCGCTGCCAGCGAAAGATGAAAAACAGAAAGAGAAGAAAACTATGCAAAGATAATAGTGGTTAAAAAATGTTTTTTAAAAATGCGTATGAAAATAAGTGGCTAATGAATCTTTGTGCCTTATGTTCTTTGGGGATCCATACATATATATATATATATATATATTTTATATATATATATATACATAATACATACATACATACATACATACATACATACATACATACATACATACATACATACATACATACAACATACATACATACATACATACATACATGATTGTACAACACATACATACATACATACATACATACATATATATATATGTGTGTTTGTGTGTGTGTGTGTGTATATGTATGTATGTATGTATGTATGTATGTATGTATGTATGTATGTATGTATGTATGTATGTATGTATGTATGTATGTATGTAGTGTAGGTATGTAGGTATGTATGTATGTATGTATGTATGTATGTATTTTATGTATGTATGTATGTTTTGTATGTATGTATGTATGTATGTATGTATGTATGTATGTATGTATGTATGTATGTATGTATGTATGTATGTATGTATGTATGTATGAATGTATGTATGTGATTATGTATGTAGAGTGTCAACAAATTTATTTCTTCTGTTTCAAAGCATACGCTCCTATGTATTCTTCTGTCAAAAATCTAACCCACCGTCAGATCCAATATCCAATATCATTTTAGACTCAACGATGACAGCCCCGATTGGTTTTTGCACTGGAAGTCTTGTTTATATTTCTGCAACACTGCGTGCCAAATGTAAAACAATACAAAAGCTATTCCACACGGCCAGAATCACACACACACACGCACACACACACACACACACACACACCCCACACACACAACCCCCAACACACACACACACACAACACACAATAGATATACACACACTCAAAACAACACATAAACTTTCAAAGTCAGAAGCGCACATAACACGCTGAAGCACCCACCACACAGACACTCACATTAAATACAATATGTCAGCAAATTCTGTTATCTATGCAGGGGACGGGATAGCTCAGTGGTCGGAGCACTCGCTTTCCCCCAGCCAAGTTATGCAGCGTCGAGCGTGGTACCAGTTGGATGGGTGACCGTTTGCGCGCATTGGCCTCAGTACAAAATGGGTACCTGCCTCTTTAGGGTCAGGGAAGGTAAAGCAGCGAGGGAGAGGACATGGGCGCCGCCCTCAATATGCTGGCCCTAGAGAAGTGAGGTCTCCCGACGCCTCGCTCCCTTTAAAACCTTACAGGGTTTTGGGGGCTCCTTTACCTCCTTTACCCCCATGCAGTCATTTTCTGTATGATAAAATCTGACACAATCTTCACCAACGTCACCGTCGTGAACTTCGTGCTGCTGTCAGCAACTGAAACAACAGAAATTGTGATAATCTGTGCGTCCCAAATTTCAAACGGAGACAGTATTATTATTCTGTTGTGGTTTAGGTCATTGCTGTCCAGACAGAAGGACACATACACACACACACACACACACCACACACACACAACACACACACACACACACACACACACAACCCCACACACACCCACACACACACACACACACACACAACCCCCGTACGAGCGCGCGCACGCTCGCTCACTCACTCACTCACTTACCACTCACACTCACACAAACTAATATGCCGTTGAAAAAGACTGAAACCTGCTTCGTAATGATAATCCCATCGGGTCCAAAATCCAATCTACTTTTGATCCTATAGGGTCCAGATTCCAAACCACCTTTTGATCCCATCGGGTCCAAAATCACAAAATCACAATCGGAGACAGTATATATTATTCTTTTGTGGTATTAAGGTCATTGCTGTCCAGACAGAAGGACACACACACACACACACACACACGCGCGCGCGCGCGCACGCGCATCCGAAGGCACATTTTTAAGTATTCTAAAGATACTTGTGTGCCTTTTCTGCTGAAATTGTTCAACGTGTTATATGATAAATGGTTGAAACTTTGAATTTTTCCACTAAATTGTTTGGGTGCTGCTGTCAATGAATTTGTCACTTGATCCATAGAAAGCATGCATAGGTGATATTATGAACATTTATGTGTACAACAAACATTCATTTGAGTGTTTTCATAAAACATGGGTGCACAGCTTGCATGTCGAGTGTAATACGGATTATTTAGGGTCTACAATGAATGTTAATTTAAACAAAATCCCCCGCTTGTTCTGAAAGGAAATTTGAATGTCCTTAATCGCAATCGGGGGAGACGTGGAGTATTCAGACATCCAAAAACTTTTGGGAAAAGGGAAAAGGGTTTCAAAAAAAAAAACCACTGCGGAATAAAAAATCCGGCTCAGTTTTGCTGGTGGGGTTTTAAAACCCAACCCGCGTTTTTCCCTGTGACGTCTAAATTTCCATACACGATTTCAAGTCGGACCCTTTTTTAAAATCCATTCTTGGTCGGTCCAAAAACCCTTTTCCTCTTTGGTAAAAATCCAACCCCCATTTTCCTAGTCGGGTCTAAATTTTTCCCGTTTTTTGACCATGGGCACAACCCAAAACCCCCTTTTTATCCCATCGGGTCAAATTCCCAAAAACCCCCTTTTGATCATCGAGCCCAAAAAACCCCCAAACCACCCTTTTTGATCCCACCGGTCCAAATAAACCACTTTAATCCCACCGGGTCAAATTCCAATCCCTTTTGACCCCAGGGGTTCCAAATTTCAATCCACCTTTTGATCCCCCGGGTCCAAACCATAACCCTTTTGATCCCACGGGTCAAAAACCCAACCCACCATTTGATCTATAGGGTCCAAAACCCCAAACACCTTTTGATCCACGGGTACAGCCCAACCCAAAATTTCATTCATCCATGGCCCACAATCCAAAAACATTTTTGGTTGGGTCAAAAAACCCATCCCATATTTTGAGTGATTTCCTTTCCTGGTCAAGTCTAAAAGTAAAAAATTTTTTTGGGTTAAAAAAAAAACCCCCAACCCAAAAAACCAAAACCCCCCCCCCAATCCAAAACCAAACAAAACACACCAAAAAAAAAACCCATTCCCCCAAATCCCCCCCAAAACCCCCCCCCCCTTTTTAAAACCCCCAAAATTACCCCCAAAAAACCCCCAAAACCCAAAAACCCAATTCCCCAACCCCAAACCCGGGCCCCAAAAAACCCAACCAAATCCCCCCCAATTTCCAAACCCTTTTCCCCCCCCAAAAATCCCCCCCTTTCCCCCGGGCCCAAAAACCCTCCACCTTTTTGATAGGGGCCAAAATTTTAACCTTTTTTTCCCCAACCCCAAAAACCCCTTTATTTTTTGGGAACCCCCCAAATTTACAAATTCCCCTTTGGGGGCCCCCCAAAAATAAACCATTTTTGGGGTCAAAATTCCTTTTCCCCCCGGTACCCAAAAAACCCCAAAATCTTTTAACCAAAAAAAACCCCCCCCCAACCCCCCAAATCCAAAACCCCCCCCAAACCCCCCCAAAAAAAAAACCCCCCCCCTTCCAAACCAAAAAACCCCAAACCCCCAAAAAACCCAAACCCCCAAAACCAAACCCCCAAACCCCAAAACCCAACCAAAAAAACCCAAAAAACCAAACCACTTTTTAAAAAACCCAAAAACCCAAACCCCCCCACCCCCCCTTTTTTCCAAAAAAACCCCCCAACATTTCCCTTTGTTTTCCAAAAACCCCAAAACCCCTTTTTAAAACCGGGGCAAAATAAAAAAATTTTTTTAAAATTCAGAAAAATTTTTTTGTGAACAATTTTTAAACCCTCCCTTTAAAAAAACTTTAAAACTCCCCTCTTCAAAATAAAACAAAATTTTTTTGGGGTTTAAACCCCAAGGGGGAAAATCAAACCCCCCTTTAAAAAGGGGCTTTAAAAATTTTGTGGCCCCAAAAACCCCTTTTTTGGGGGCAAACAACCCTTTTGAAAATCTAAATTTTTCCAATTTCGTCAAACCCTTTTAAACCCCTTTTAAAATTAAACCACCCCTTTTTTTAGTCAAAATCCAACCATTTTTTGGGGAAAATTTATTTGCCCCCAAAAACCCCTTTTCCCCCCCCAAATTAAAAAATTTTTTTTTTCCCCCTTTTAAACCCCCAATCCAACCCCAACCATTTAAACCCACCTTAAAAATCCCCCCGTCCCACCCCCAAACCAATCCCCCCCGTCCATCCAAAATCCCCCCTTTTTAAAAACCCCCCTTTTTTCAGGGGTAAAAATCCCCAATTTTTTTCCCACCTGCCCCAAAAAAAACCCAAATTTTTTTTAAAAAACCCCTTTTAATATTCCCCCGGGTAAAATTTTTAAATTTTTTTTTCCCCCCCTTCAAAAAATTTTTTTTCCCCCCCAAAAAAACCCCCCCAAAAACCCAAAAAAAAAACCAACCCCCCAACAAAACCCCCCCCAAAAAACCCAAACCCCCCCCTTTTTAAAACTTTTAAAAAAACAAAAATTTTAAAATCCCCGGAAATTTTGTTCCAAACCCCTTTTTTAAATTCTTTTAAAGTATTTTCCCCTTTTTCAAAAACTTTTTTTCGGGCAAATCTTTTAATTTTGGGGTCCACATAAAACCTTTTTTCCCCCCTTCAACCCAAACCCCTTTTTTGGGTCCAAAACCACCCCTTTTCCCCCCCGGGTCCAAATTCCAACCCCCATTTTCCCAAAGGGTCTTTTTAATCCATTTTGCCCCCGGCAAACCAACCCCCTTTTGATCCCACCCTAAAAAAACCCTCTTTTTTAAAACCCCGGTAAAAAACCAATACCCCCCCCCAAAACCCAAAACCACCTTTGATCCACGGGCCCAAAATCCAAACCCCTTTTGATCCCATGGGGTCCCTCAAAAAATTTTTTTTTTCCCAATCCCCACAATCCTAACCATTCCTTTTGGGGTCAAAACTGTTTTTATAAATTTTTTTTTCCCCGTAAAAAAACCCCAAATTTTAATCTTGGGTTTAAAAACCAACCCCCCCCAAAACCAACCCCCCCAAAAACCCAACCCCAAACCCAAAAAACCCAAAACCCCAAAAACCAAACAAAAAAAAAACCCCCCCAAAAACCCCAAAAAAAAACCCAAACCCAAAAAAAAAAACCATATAGTTAAACAAAAAACCCCTATTTCGTCAAAAACCAAAACCCCCCTCCCCCCCCAAAACCTTAAAAAAATTTCAAAAAACCCCACCTTGAACATTTCGTATGATTTTTCCCCTTTTAAAACCCCCCAACCCCTTTTTCTTGCGTAAACTGAAAAAAACGAAAATTTAACTTTTTTAATCGAAATCGGAGACAGTAGAAGTATTGAGCATCCATACCTATTGGAAAGGGAAAGGGTTTAAAAATCAACACACTGTCGGAATCAAAACCCGGCCAGGATTTGCTGGTGGGGTTAAAAAACCCAACCCGCGTTTTTCCTGATGACGCTCAAATCCTTCCCACGTTTTCAAAGTCGGATCCTTTTTTTAATCCCATTCTTTGGTCGGGTCCAACAAAACCCCTTTTCCCCTTTTTGAGTGCAAAATCCAACCCACTTTCCTAGTCGGGTCTAAAACTTTTCCCGACCTTTGATCCCATCGGGTCACAACCCAAACCATTTTGATCCCCACGGGTCAAATTCCAAAACCCACTTTTTGACCCATCGGCCCCAAACCCAAACCCTTTTGACCCCCCATCGGTCCAAACCCCAAACCACTTTTTAAACCCCACCGGTTAAAATTTCCCAACCCCCCTTTTTGACCCCACCGGGTAAAAATTCCCAACCCCACCTTTTGACCCCCCGGGTCCAAAATCCTATCCACCTTTTGATCCCCGGGGGTTTAAAAAATCCAATCCACCTTTTTTCCATAGGGCCCAAAATCCAAACCATTTTGATCCATCGGGTCCACAGTCAACCCCATATTTTATTTCACCCCCACCCGGCCCAAAATCCAAAAACCATTTTTGGTTGGGTCGAAAACCATGCCATATTTTGAAGTGGTGCCCTTTTCCGGGGTCAAGTCTAAAAGCACCAATTTATATCTTGGGGTTCAAAGCATAGCTCCTATGTATTTTTCTGTAAAAAAAACCTAACCCCCTTTTTCCCGTCAGACCTTAAGGGGGGCTTCAAACATAAACACACGTCGGAATCAAAATCCGTCATATTTGTTGGCCCCGCCCAAAACCCAACCCCGCTTTTTTCCTAATGACGATTTCAAAGTCGTATGAAAAAAATTGACACAATTTTCCCTACTCCCGTCTTGAACTTCGTGTGCTGGCAGGAACGCCTTTTTTTAATCCCATTTTTTGGGTGAGGCCAACAACCTTTTCCTCTTTGAGTGCAAAAACCCAACCCCACTTTTTTCCCTAGTCGGGTCTAAAATCTTTTCCCGTTTTTGATCCATCGGGCCCAAAATCCAAACCCCCTTTTGATCCCATCGGGCCCAAAATTCCCCCCTTTTGATCCCAGGGGGTCCAAATTCATCCACCTTTGACCACCGGGTCCAAATTAATCCACCTTTATCCCCCCGGGGTCCAAATTTTAAATCCCCCTTTTATCCCACCGGTCCAAAATTTCCCAAATCCACCTTTTGATCCCCCGGCCCCAAAATCCAATCCCCTTTTGTCCCCCGGTCCAAAACCCAAAATCCATTTTTTTTTTTCCCAGGGGCCAAATCCACCCCACCATTTTTATCCTAAGGGCCCAAAAATCCAAACCCTTTTGTTGGGTGAATAAAAGCCATATTTTATTTCATCCCATTCCGGTCCCACAACCAAAACCACCCCCCAAAAACCACCCCTTTTTAAAGACCCCCAAGCAAAACAAACCAAAAACGGGGAAAACAAAACCACACACACCCCCACACAACAAACACACACCAAAACACACACACACACACCCCAAAACCCACACCACACACACAAAACACAACCCCCCACACCCCAAACACACACACACACACCCCCCACACAACCACAACACAAACCCACACACACACACCCCAAACCCCCCACACACACACACACAACACACAACATACAATTAGATATCCCCACACACTAAAAAAACAAACCTTTCAAAGTCAAAGCGCACATAAACGCTTTAAACACCCTCCACACAACACAAAAATAAATATGTCAAAAATTGGGTTACCTATGCAACTTTTTCTGTATGATAAAATCTGAAAATCTTCCAACGTCACCGTCTTGTTCGTGCTGCTGTGGAACGAAAAACAGAAATTGTGAAAAATCTGTCTTTAAATCGCAATCGGAGACAGTAAAAGTATTGCAGAACCATACCTTTTAAAAAGGGAAAGGGTTCAAAAATACACACACTGTCGGAATCAAAACCCGGGCTAGGATTTGTGGTCGGGTTAAAAACCCAACCCGCTTTTTTTCCTGATGACGTCTCAAACCTTACCACGATTTCAAAGTGGACCCTCTTTTACCCCCATTCTTTGGTCGCCCAACACACCCTTTCCCCCTCTTTGGTGCAAAACCCAAACCCACTTTTTTCCTAGTCGGGTCAAAAAACTATTCGCCCTTTAATCCCATGGGGCCCCACAATCCAAACCACCTTTTGACCCCCATCGGGCCCAAATTCCAAACCACCTTTTGTCCTATCGAGTCCAAAATCCAAACCACCTTTTGACCCCACCCGGGTCCAAATTCCAAACCACATTTTAATCCCACCCCCAAATTTCCCAAATCCCCCCTTTTGATCCCCCCCGGGGCCCAAAAATTTCCAACCCCTTTTGTCCCCGGGCCCAAAACCCTATCCACCTTTTGACCCCACGGGTCAAAAAATCCAATCCCCCCTTTGATCCTATAGGGTCCAAAACCCAAACCCCTTTTGACCCCAATCGGGTCCCACCCCCAAGCCTTTTTATTTATCCCATCCGGTCCACAATCCAAACAACCTTTCTTGGTTGGGTCAAAAACCCATCCCAATTTTGTAATGGTGTCCTTTCCTTAAAGTCTAAAAGTCAACCAATTTAATCTTCGGTTAAAGCATACGCCCCTAGTTTTCTTCTGTAAAAAAACTAACCCACCTTTTCCCGTCAGATCCTTAAGGGGAAGGGTTCAAACATAAACAACTGGGAATAAAAACCCGGCTTGATTTTTTGGTCCCGCCCAAAAACCCAACCCGCTTTTTCCTAAGGGCGATTTCAAAGTCTTAGATAAAATTGACACAATCTTCACCTACGTCACCGTCTTAATTTCTTTGCTGCTGGCGGGAAACGCCTCTTTTAAAACCATTCTTTGGTGAGGCCCAACATACCCTTTTTCCCTTTTTGGTGCAAACCCAAAACCAATTTTCCCTAGTGGGGTTAAAATTATTCCGACTTTTGATCCCATCGGGTCCACAACCCAAAACCCCCTTTTTGACCCCCATGGGGCAAATTCCAAACCACCTTTTGATCCCATGGGGCCAAATTCCTATCCACCTTTCGATCCCCCCGGGTCCAAATTCCTTTCCACCTTTGACCCCCCGGCCAAATTTTATCCCATTTTTCCCCACCGGCCCAAAATTTTCCAATCCACCTTTTGATCCACCGGGCCCCAAATTCCAATCCCCCTTTTGATCCCCCCGGCCCCAAAAATCCAATCCCCTTTTGCCCCACCGGGCCCCAAAATCCAATCCACCATTTGTCCAAAGGGCCCAAAACCCAAAAACCCCTTTTGATCCATGGGGGTAACAGTAAAACCCTATTTCATTTCATCCCATCGGCCCACAATCCAAATAACCATTCCTTGGGGGGAAAAATTGTTTTTTTGATGAGTGTTTTTGGTCAAGTCAAAATCACCAATTTTAAAATTTCGGGTTTAAAAGCAAAAAACCAAAACAAAACCCAAACAAACCCCCACACACACAAAACACACACACACACACCACACACAACACACACACACACACAAAAACCACACACACACACACACACACCAAACACACACAAAAACACCCCCAAAACACACAAACCCACACACACACACACACACAACCAAACACCCACACACACACAAAACCCCCCCCCAAACACACACACAACAAAAAAAAAACCCATATAGATATACAACATCAAAACACAACATTTTCAAAGTCACAAGGCACAAACAGCTGAAAACCCCCACACAGAACATTAAAAAAATATTCAGAAATTCTGTTACCTACGACATTTTCTGTATGATAAAATCGCAAAATCTTCACCAACGTCCCCGTCTTGAACTTCGTGCTGCTGTCAGGAACGAAACAACAGAAATTGTGAAATCTGTGCTTAATCGCAATGGGGGAGGACAGTAGAAGTATTGCAGACACCCATACCTTTTGGGAAAGGGGGAAAGGTTAAAAAATAAAAACTGTCGGAACAAAATCCGCTCGGATTTGTGGTGGGTTTAAAAACCCCCAAACCCCGCTTTTTTCCCTGATGACGTCTCAAACCCCTTCCACGTTTTAAAAGTGGGATCCTTTTTAATCCCTTTTTGGGTCGGCCCAAACACACCCTTTCCTCTTTGAGTGAAAAAATCCAAACCCCACATTTTCCTTCGGGTCAAAACTATTCCGATTTGATCCCATCGGGTCCAAAACCCAAACCCTTTTGATCCCCATGGGCCCAAATTTCCCAAACCCCCTTTTGTTTATCAGCCCAAAACCCAAAACCCACCTTTTGACCCCACCCGGTCCAAATTCCAAACCCCTTTTTAACCCCCCCTTTTAAAATTCCAATCTCCTTTTGATCCCACCGGGTCCAAATTCCAATAACCCCCTTTTGATCCCCGGGTCCAAAATCCTATCCACCTTTTGACCCCACCGGGTAAAAAAATCCAATCCCCATTTGCCCTATGGGTCCAAATCCAAACCACCTTTTGCCCCCCCTCGGGTCCACAGCCCAAGCCATTTTTTCATTTCATCCACCCGGCCAAATCCAAAAAACCCATTTCTTGGTTGGGTCAAAAACCCATCCCATTTTTTAAGTGAGTGTCCTTTTCCTGGTCAAGTCTAAAAGTCAACCAATTTTTATCTTGGGTTCAAAGCAACGTCTATGATTCTTCTGTCAAAAACCAACCACCCTTTTCCCGTAGATCCAAAGGGGAAAGGGGCTTCAAACATACAACACACTGTCGGAATCAAAATCCGGCTCATTATTTGTTGGTCCCGTCCAAACCCAACCCGCGTTTTTCCTAATGACGATTTCAAAGTCTGTATGATAAAATCTGACACAATCTTCACCTACGTCACCGTCTTGAACTTCGTGTGCTGGCAGGAATGCCTCTTTTAATCCCATTCTTTGGTGAGCCAACATACCCTTTTCCTCTTGGTCAAAACCCAAACCCCACTTTTTCCCTAGTCGGGTCTAAAATCTATT
>CM054141.1:247453-270169 GCA_028751875.1 Rapana venosa
ATGTTTTATTTAAAACAGTTGTTAAAGATGTCATTTTTGTTATAATGTCGTGTTTTATAAGGTTATGTTGTTATAAGATGTCATGTTGTTGTTATAATGTCATGTTATTTTACAGTGTTATAACAACATGACATCTTATAACAACATAACATTATAATAACAACATGACATTTTAACAACAACATGACATCTTATACAACATAACATAATAACAACATGACATTATAACATCAATATGACATCTTATAACAACATATCTTATAGCAACATGACATTATAATAACATGACATCTTATAACAACATATCTTGTTACAACATGACATTATAATAACAACTTAATATTAGAACAACATGGCATCTTATAACAATATAACATTATAATAACCTGCCATTATAAGAACAACATGACATCTAAAAACAACATAACATTTTTTTTTTAATGACATTATAACAACATGACAGCTTATAACAACATGACAGCTTATAACAACATTACATTATAACAAAACATGACATCTTATAACAACATAAGTACATATCTGCTATAAACAACATAACATCAATAACAACATAAACATTGTTCAACATCCAACAATACATCTTATAAAACTTGACACTCTGATAACAACATAACATTTTATTACATGACATTATAATAACAACAAAACATTTTATAACATCATGACATCTTATAACAACATGACGTTATAATAACAACTTAACAATATAAAACCATGACATCTTATAACAAGATAACATCTTATAACAACATGACATTATAATAAAAACATAACATTATAACAACATGACATTTTATAACAACAAAACATGTTTATAATATTTATAATAACAAAACATTATAATAACAACATAACATTATAATAACAACATAACATTAACACAACATGACATCTTATAACAAGGTAACATCTTATAACAACATGACGTTATAATAACAACATAACATTATAACAACATGACATCTTATAACATAACATTATAATAACAACATGACATTATAACAACATGCCATTCTTATAACAACATAACATTATAATAACATGGCATTATACCAACATCATGACATCTTATAACTTAGCATCGTATAACTTGACACCTTATAACAAAATGACATTATAATAACAACATAACATTATGACAACATGACATCTCATAACAACATACCATTATAATAACAACATGACATTATAACAACAACATGACATCTTATAACAACATAACCTTATAATAACAACATGACATTATAACAACAACATGACATCTTATAACAACATAACCTTATAATAACAACATGACATTATAACAACAACATGACATCTTATAACAACATGACATTATAATAACAACATGACATTATAACAACAACATGACGTCCTATAACAACATGACATCTTATAACAACATGACGTTATAATAACAACTTAACATTATAACACCATGACATCTTATAACAAGATAACATCTTATAACAACATGACATTATAATAACAACATAACATTATAACAACATGACATCTTATAACAACAAAACATTATAATAACATGATGACATTGAAACAACAACATGACATCTTATAACAACATAACATTATAATACCAACATGACATTATAACAACAACATGACATCTTATAACAACTTAACATTATAATAACATGACATTATAACAACAAAATGACAGCTTATAACAACAAATCTTATAACAACATGACGTTATAATAACAACATATTTTAACAACATGGCAACTTATAACAATATAACATTATAATAACCTGGCATTATAACAACAACATGACATCTTATAACAACATAACACTGTATAACAACATGACATTAAAACAAAAACATGACATCTTATAACAACATACCATTATAATAACAACATGACATTATAACAACAACATGCCATCTTATAACAACATGACAGCTTATAACAACATGACATTATAATAACAACTTAACATTTTAACAACATGACATCTTATAACAACATAACATCTTATAACAACATGACATTTTAACAGCAATATGACATCTTATTACTTGACATCTTTTAACAACATAACATTTTGTTGCATGACATTATAATAACAACATAACATCTTACAACATCATGACATTATAATAACAACATAACATTAAAACAACATGACATCTTAAGATAACATCTTATAATAATCTGACATTATAATAACAACATAACATCTTATAACAACATGACGTTATAATAACACCTTAACATTATAACACCATGACATCTTATAACAAGATAACATCTTATAACAACATGACATCATAATAACATAACATTATAACAACATGACATCTTATAACAACATAACATGTTTATAACATCTTATAACAACAAAACATTATAATAACAACATAACATTATAATAAAAACATAACATTATAACAACATGACATCTTATAAAAACATAACATCTTATAACACCATGACGTTATAATAACAATATAACATTATAACAACATGACATCTTATAACATAACATTATAATAACAACATGACATTATAACAACATGACATTCTTATAACAACATAACATTGTAATAACATGGCATTATAACAACAACATGACATCTTATAACTTAACATCTTATAACTTGACATCTTATAACAACATGACATTATAATAACAACATGACATTATAACAACAACATGACGTTATAATAACATGACATCTTATAACAACATGACGTTATAATAACAACTAAACATTATAACAACATGACATCTTATAATGTCATGTTGTTTTTCTAATGTTATGTTCTTATAAGATGTCATGTTGTTATAATGTTCTGTTGTTATTATAATGTCATGTTGTTAGAAGATGTCAAGTTATAATATGTTAAGTTATAAGATGTCATGTTGTTGTTATAATGCCATGTTATCATAATGTCATGTTGTTATAAGGTGTCATGTTCTTATAATGTTATGTTGTTATTATAATGTTCTGTTATAAGATGTCATGTTGTTATAATGTTTGTTGTTATTATAAGGTCATGTTGTTATAAGATGTTATGTTGTTATAATGTCATGCTATTATAATGTTATGTTGTTATAAGATGTCATGTTGTTATTATAACGTCATGTTGTTGTTATAATGTTATGTTGTTATTATAATGTCATGTTGTTATAAGGTGTCATGTTGTTATAATGTTATGTTGTTTTTATAATGTTCTGTTATAAGATGTCCTTTTGTATAATGTTTGTTGTTATTATAAGGTCATGTTGTTATAAGATGTTATGTTGATATAATGTCATGTTATTATAATGTTATGTTGTTATAAGATGTCATGTTGTTATTATAACGTCATGTTGCTGTTATAATGTTATGTTGTTATTATAATGTCATGCAATAAAATGTTATTTTGTTATGTCAAGTTATAAGATGTCATGTTGCATTTACAATGTCATGTTGTTATAAGATGTTATGTTGTTATAAGATGTCATTTTGTTATAATGTTAAGTTGTTATTAAAATGTCATGTTGTTTTAATCTGTCATGTTGTTATAAGATGTCATGTTTTTGTTATAATGTCATGTTGTTATTATAATGTTGTGTTGTTATAAGATGTCATGTTGTTGTTATAATGTTATGTTGTTATACAGTGTTATGTTGTTATAAGATGTCATGTTGTTGTTATAATGCCAGGTTATAATGTTATATTGTTATAAGTTCCAATGTTATTAAAATATTATGTTGTTATTCTAATGTCTTGTTGCTATAAGATATGTTGTTATAATATCTCATATTGTTGTTATAATGTCATGTTAATATAATGTTATGTTGTTAATTGTCATGTTGTTGTTATAATGTCATGTTGTTATAAGCTGTTATCTTGTTGTAAGATGTCATGTTGTTATAATGTTAATTTGTTATTTTAACGTCATGTTGTTATAAGATGTCATGTTGTTATTTTAACGTCATGTTGTTGTTATAATGTCATGTTGTTATTATAATGTCATGTTGTTATAAGATGTCAAGTTATAAGATGTTAAGTTATAAGATGTCATGTTGTTGTTATAATGCCTTGTTATTATAATGTTATGTTGTTATAAGAATATCATGATATAATGTCATGTTGTTATTATAATGTTATGTTTTATGTTGTCATGTTGTTATAAGATGTCATGTAGTTATTATAACGTCATGTTGTTGTTATAATGTCATGTTGTTATTATAATGTCATGTTGTTAGAAGATGTCAAGTTATAAGATGTTAAGTTATAAGATGTCATGTTTTTGTTATAATGCCATGTTATAATGTTACATTGTTATAAGATGTCATGATGTTATAAGATTATGTTATTATAATGTCATGTTACTAGAATGTTTTGTTGTTCTAAGATATCATATTGTTGTTATATTTCCATGTTATTATAATGTTATGTTGTTATAAGATGTCATGTTGTTGTTATAATGTCATGTTGTTATTATAATGTTATGTTGTTATAAGATGTCATGTTGTTATAAGATGTCAAGTTATAAGATGTTAAGGTAAGTCATGTTGTTGATATAATGCCATGTTATAATGTTATATTGTTATAAGATGTCATGATGTTATATTATTGTGTTATTATAATGTCATGTTCTCATAAGATGATATATTGTTATAAGATGTAATGTTGTTTTTATAATGTCATGTTATTAGTATTTTTTGTTGTTAGAAGATGTCATGTAGTTGTTATAATGTCATGTTGTTATTGTAATGTTATGTTATAAGATGTCATGTTGTTATAATGTTATGTTGTTATTATAACGTCATGTTGTTATAAGATGTTATGTTGTTATAAGATGTCATGTTGTAAGAATGTTAGGTTGTTATATTAATGCTATGTTATTATAATGTTTTGTTGTTATAAGATGTTATGTTATAAGATGTTATGTTGTTATAAGATACCATGTTGTTATGTTGTGTTGTTATTATAATGTCATGTTGTTATAAGATGTTATCTTTTTATAAGATATAACGTTGTTATAATGTTATGTTGTTATTATAATGTCATGTTGTTATAAGATGTTATCTTGTTATAAGATGTCATGTTGTTATACTGTTATGTTGTTATTATGATGTCATGTTCTTAGAAGATGTCAAGTTCTAAGATGTTAAGTTATAAGATGTCATGTTGTTGTTATAATTCCATGTTTTTATAATGTCATGTTGTTATAAGGTGTCATGTTGTTATAATGTTATGTTGTTATTATAATGTTCTGTTTTAAGATGTCATGTTGTTATAATGTTGTTGTTACTATAAGGTCATGTTGTTATAAGATGTTATGTTGTTTAAATGTCATGTTATTATAATGTTATGTTGTTATAAGATGTCATGTTGTTATTGTAACGTTATGTTGTTGTTATAATATCATGTTCTTTATATAATGTCATGTTGTTATAAGATGGTATCTTAAGATGTCATGTTGTTATAATGTTATGTTGTTATTATAATGTCATGTTGTTATAAGATGTTATGTTGTTTTTATAATGTCATGTAATAAAATGTTATTTTGTTATAAGATGTCAAGTTATAAGATGTCACGTTGCTGTTATAATGTCATGTTGTTATAAGATGTTATGTTGTTATAAGATGTCATGTTGTTATAATTTTAAGTTGATATGATAATGTCATGTTGTTATAAGCTGTCCTGTTATAAGATGTCATGTTGTTGTTATAATGTCATGTTGTTATTATAATGTTATGTTGTTTAAAGATGTCATGTTGTTATAAGATGTCCTGATGTTATACAGTGTTATGTTGTTATAAGATGTCATGTTGTTGTTAAAATGCCAGGTTATTATAATGTTATATTGTTATAAGATGCCATGTTGTTAAAATATTATGTTGTTATTATAATGTCATGTTGTTATAAGATATGTTGTTAAAAGATGTCATATTGTTATAATGTCATGTTATTATAATGTTATGTTGTTATAAAATGTCATGTTGTTGTTATAATGTCATGTTGTTATTATAATGTTATGTTGTAATAAGATGTCATGTTGTTATAATGTTATGTTGTTATTATAATGGCATATTGTTACAAGATGTCAAGTTATAAGATGTTAAATTATAAGATGTCATGTTGTTGTTATAATGCCATGTTATTATAATGTTATGTTGTTATAAGAATGTCATGTTGTTATAAGAATGTCATGTTGTTATTATAACGTTATGTTATAAGATGTCATGTTGTTTTAATGTTATTTTGTTATTATAACGTCATGTTGTTATAAGATGTTATGTTCTTATAAGATGTCATGTTGTTATAATGTTATGTTGTTATTATAATGTTATGTTGTTATTATAATGTTTTGTTGTTATAAGATGTTATGTTATAAGATGTTATTTTGTTAAAAGATGTCATGTTGTTATAATGTTATGTTGTTATTATAATGTCATATTGTTATAAGATGTTATCTTGTTAAAAGATGTCATGTTGTTACAATGTTAGGTTGTTATTATAACGTCATGTTGTTATAAAATGTCATATTGTTATTATAACGTCATGTTGTTTTTATAATGTCATGTCGTTATAAGATGCTTTCTTAAGATGTCATGTTGTTATAATGTTATGTTGCTATTATAATGTCATGTTGTTATAAGATGTTATGTTGTTATAAGATGTCATGTAATAAAATGTTATTTTGTTATAAGATGTCAAGTTATAAGATGTCATGTTGCTGTTACATTGTCATGTTGTTATAAGATGTTATGTTGTTATAAGATGTCATGTTGTTATAATGTTCAGTTATTATAATGTCTTGTTGTTATAAGCTGTCATGTTGTTATAAGATGTCATGTTGTTGTTATAATGCCAGGTTATTATAATTTTATATTGTTATAAGTTGCTATGTTGTTAAAATATTATGTTTTTGTTACAATGTCATGTTATTATAATGTTATGTTGTTATAAGATGTCATGTTGTTGTTATAATGTCATGTTGTTATTATAATGTTATGTTGTTTTAAGATGTCATGTTGTTGTTATAATATGATGTTGTTATTATAATGTTATGTTGTTATTATAATGTTTTGTTGTTATAAGATATTATGTTATAAGATGTTATGTTGCTATAAGATGTCATGTTGTTATCATGTTATGTTGTTATTATAATGTCATGTTGTTATAAGATGTTATCTTGTTATAAGATGTCATGTTGTTATAATGTTAAGTTGTTATTATAACGTCATGTTGTTATAAGATGTCATGTTGTTATTATAACGTCATGTTGTTATTATAATGTCATGTTGTTATAAGATGTTATCTTAAGATGTCATGTTTTTATAATGTTATGTTGTTATAACATGTCAAGTTATAAGATGTCATGTTGCTGCTACAATGTCATGTTGTTATAAGATGTTATGTTGTTATAAGCTGTCATGTTGTTATAAAATGCCATGTTGTTATAATGTCACGTTGTTATAATAATGTAATGTTGTTATAAGATGTCATGTTGTTGTTATAATGTCATGTTGTTATACATTGTTATGTTGTTATAAGATGTCATGTTGTTGTTATAATGTCATTTTGTTATTATAATGTTATGTTGTTATAAGATGTCATGTTGTTATAATGTTATGTTGTTATAATAATGTCATGTTGTTTTAAGATGTCAAGTTATAAGATGTTAAGTTATAAAATGTCATGTTGTTGTTATAATGTCATGTTATTGTAATGTTATGTTGTTATAAGAATGTCATGTTATAATGTCGTGTTGTTATTATAATGTTATGTTATAAGATGTCATGTTGTTATAAGATTTATGTGTTATTATATGTATGTTGTTATTAGATGTCATGTTGTTTATAAATGTCATGTTTGTATAAGTTATGTTGTTATAAGATGATCAAATGTCATGTTGTTATAATGAGGTATATAATGTCATGTTGTTATAAAGATTATGTTATATATTTTTGTTATATAATCATGTATAAAGATGATTGTTATAAGATGTCATGTTTAGTTGTTCTGTAATGTTATGTTTAAAATGATAGTGTTATAAGATGTCATGTGTTATAATGTTATGTTGTTAATTATTGTTATAGTTTGTTATAAGATGTCATGTTGTTTTATAATGTTATGTTGTTATTATAATGTTATGTTGTTTATAAGATGTCAGTGTTGTTATAAAGATGTCATGTTGTTAAACAGTGTTATGTTGTTATAAAGATGTCATGTTGTTGTAATAATGCCAGGTTATTATAATGTTATATTTGTTATAAGAATTTTTAATATTTTGTTATAATGTCATTGTTATAAATATTTTGTTAAAGATGTCATATTGTTGTTATAATGTCAGTTGTTATTATAATGTATGTGTTATAAAATGTCATGTTGTTATAATGTATGTTGTTTTATAATGTATGTTTGTTATAAGATGTCAATTGTATAATTGTTAGTTATAAATGCATGTTTGTTATAATGTATGTTGTTTAATATAATGTCATGTGTTTATGTTGTTAAATGTTATGTTGTTATTAAAATGTCATATGTTGTTATAAGATGTCATGTATTATAAGTATGTTATTATGATGTCATGTTGTTAAATGTATGTATTATAAATGTTATAGTTATAAGATGTCATAATGTTATGTTAATATAATGTTTTTTTATTATAATGTTATGTATAAGATTATGTTTGTTATAGAGTTATTTGTTATTAAGATTTTTAATGTTGTTGTTTTAAATGTCATATGTTATATAATGTTTATATTGTTATAAGATGTCATGTTGTAATAGTTATTTGTTATTAATGTCATGTTGTTAAAATGTCAAGTATATAAGATGTTGTTTATAATGTCATTTGTTATAAGAGCTTTTTAGATGTCATGTTGTTATAATGCATGTTGTATATAATGTCATTATTTATAAATGTTATGTTGTTAAAGATGTCATGTATGTTATAATTGTTAAGATGTAATTATAATGTCATGTTGTTAAAATGTTATGTTTTATAAGATGTATGTTGTTGATAAATGTATGTTGTTATTATAATGTTATGTTTATTATAATGTCTTTTGGTATAAATGTATGTTATAAGATGTTCAGTTGTTATAAATCAGTTTATAATTTATTGTTATAATTGTATTTAAAATGTCATGTTGTTAAATGTATGTTATTATAATGTATTTGTTATAAGATGTCATGTTGTTTTATAATGTCATGTATAAAATGTTATGTTTTTATAAGATGTCAAGGTGTTATAAATGATGTTTGTTACAATGTATGTTTTATAAAGTTGTATGAGTTATTATAATGTTAGTTGATGTATGTAGTTTAAAGTTATGTTGTTATAATGTCATGTTGTTATAAGATGATTTTGTTATAAATGTCATGTTGTTATAATGTTAGTTGTTATATAAGTCATGTTGTTTAAGATGTCATGTTATAACAGTGTTATGTATGTTGTTATAAGATGTTCATTTAAAGTATGTTATAATGCCTTAGTTTTATAAATGTTATGATTATTGTGTTAAAAAGTCCATGTTGTTATAATATTATGTTTTTATAATTAATGTTTCCATGTTGTTTATGTAGTTGTTATAATCATGTTATGTTGTTATAATGTCATTGTTGTTATAAATTTGTTGTTATAAATGTCATGTTGTTATAAGATGTATGTTGTTATTATAATGTTATTTTGTTATTATCAATGTTTGTTATAATAATGTCAAGTTATAAGATGTTAAATGTTATAAGAATGTTATGTTGTTATAAGATGTCATGTTTTGTTATAAATGTCATGTTGTACACAGTTTATGTTTATATAAGATGTCATGTTTCTTAAATGGTTTTATGTTGTTATAAGATGTCGTTGTTGTTATAATTTATGTTGTTATTATAATGTCATTTGTTGATATAAGTGTCATGTTGTTGTTATAATGTCATGTTTATTATAATGTATGTTGATATATTAAGTTATAAGATGTTAAGTTATAAGATTCATGTTAGTTATAATGTTATGTTGTTATAAGATGTCATGTTGTTAAAATGTTAGTTGTTATTATAATGTCATGTATAAAATGTAGTTGTTATAAGATGTCAAGTTAAAGATGTCATGTTGTTAAATGCATGTTGTAATAATGTTAAGTGTTATTATATAGTCATGTTATGTTGTATTATAATGTTATGTTGTTATAAGATGTCATGTTTTGTTATAATTGTCATGTTGTTTATAATGTTTATTTGTTATAAGATGTCATGTTGTTGTATAATGTCATTGTTGTTATATGTTATATTGTTATAAGATGTCATGTTGTATAATGTTATGTTTTATTATAATGTCATGTTGTTATAAGATCAATGTTGTTAAATTAAGTTATGATCATGTTTATAAAGTCATGTTGTTATAATGTTTGTTGTTGTATAAGTGTCATGTTTTATTAAATGTATGTTGTAAATTATGTTATAATGTCATGTATGTTATTATATGATTATCATGTCGTTGTTAAGATGTCAGTTATAAAGATGTTAAGTTTATAAGATGTCATTTGTAAATTAATTGTTTGTTATATAAATGCCATGTTGTTATATGTTCAAGTTTAAATGTTAGTTATAAGATGTCATGTTGTTATAGTTATGTTGTATTTTAATTATGTCATGTATGTCTCATAAGATGTTATGTTGTTATAAATGTCATGTTTGTTGTAATTATGTATTTATAATGTTTGTTTTATAAAATTCATGTTGTTGTATAATGTCATGTTGTTATAAATGTTATGTTGTTATAGATATATGTTGTTTATAAGTTATGTATTGTTATTATAAGATGTCATGTTGTATAATAGTATATGTTGTTATAATAATGTCATGTTGTTAATCAAGTATTTATGTTGTTATTAAATGTCATGTAATAAATGTTATGTTTGTTATAAGATGTCATAGTATAGAATTCATGTTGCTGTTATCAATGTCATGTTGTTATTAATGTCATGTTGTTATAGATGTTATGTTGTTATAAATGTCATGTTGTTATAATGTATGTGTTATAAATGATTTTTATAATTTTTTGATTATAAGTTTTTGTTATAAGAGTATGTTGTTATAATCATGTTGTTATGTTTGTTGTTATATAGATGTCCATGTTTGTTATAACAGTTTATGTTTGTTGTATAAAATGTCATGTTATAATTTATGTTGTTATTATAATGTCATGTTGTTATAAAGATGTATGTTTGTTTTATTGTTATATGTTGTTATAATGTCATGTTGTTATAAGATCATGTTTCATATGCTTTGTTATTATAAGTTATGTTGTTTATATAATAGTATGTGTTATAAGATGCATTGTGTTATTACAGATGTTATGTTGTTATAAGATGCATGTTTGTATGTTATAATGCATAGTTATTATTAATGTTATATATTAGTTATAAGATGTCATGTTGTTATAATATGTGTTGTTATTATAATGTCATGTTGTTATTATAAGATATGTTGTTATAAGGTCAGTTGTTGTTATAATGTCATGTTTTATATAATGTTAGTTGTTATAAGATGTCATATGATTCTTATAAATGTCATGTTGTATATAATGTTATGTTGTTTATAAGTCATGTTGTTAAAGTGTTTATGTTGTTATATAATGTCATTGTTATAAAAATGTAGTTATAAGATTAAGTTATAAGATGTCATGTTGTGTTTACAATGTCATGTTATTATAATGTTATGTTGTTATAAAATGTCATTGTTATAAATGTCATGTTGTTTATAAATGTCTGTTATGTTATAAGATGTCAGTTGTTATAATGTATGTTGTTGTTATATATAGTCATGTTGTTGTATAATGTAATGTTGTTATAAGATGTCATGTTTTATAATGTATTTGTTATAAGTATATGTTAATGTATATAATGTTATGTTGTTATTATAATGTTTGTTTATAAGGTCATGTTGTTATAAATTGTTATGTTGTTATTATAATGTCATGTTGTTATAAATGTTATTTTGTTATAAATGTCATGTTGTAATAGCATTATGTGTTACAATGTCATGTTATAATAAATGTTATGTTGTTATAAGATGTCATAGTTTTAAATGTTATTGTTATATAATGTTATGTTGTTATAAGATGCATGTTGTTGTTGTTATAATCAGGTTATACAATGTGTATAATGTTATTAAGATGTCTGATGTATAAAGTTATGTGTTATTATAATGTCATGTCTCATAGAGATGTTTTTATGTTGTTATAAGATGTAATGTTGTGTTATAATGTCATGTTATTAGAATGTTTTGTTTTATAAAATGTCATGTTGTTGTTATAATGTCAGGTCATAAGATGTTATGTTGTTATAAGATGTCAGTGTTGTTATAATTTATGTTGTATTATAATGTCATGTTATAAGCAATATCATGTTGTTATAATGTCATGGTTGTTATTATAATGTTATGTTGTTATAAGATGTCATGTTGATTTTATGTTATGTTATGTTATAATGTCATGTTGTTATAAAGGATGTCATGTTATAAGATTTAGGTTATAAGATGTCATGTTGTTGTTATAATGCCATGTTATTATAATGTTATATTTTTATAAGATGTCATGATGTTATAAATATTTTATGTTTGTTATTATAATGTCATGTTGTTATAAGATGTTATTTGTTATAAGAGTCATGTTGTTGTTATAATGTCATGTTATTATAATGTATGTTGTTATAAGATGTCATGTTGTTTATATAATGTCCATGTTTATTATAATGTATGTTGTGTTATAAGATGTCATGTTCTAATGTTTTGTATTATATGTTATGTTTTATTATGATTACATGTTGTTGTTATAAGATGTCATGTTGTTATAAGATGTTATGTTATTATAAGAATGTCATGTTGTTTGTTATTAATGCCATGTTTATTATTAATGTTATTTTGTATAAGAATGTTACATGTTGTTATAAAATGTCATGTTTATAATGTGTTTTTATAAATGTCATGTTGTTTATAAGATGTTATTAAGATGTCATGTTGTTATAATGATAATTGTTATTATAATGTCATGTGGTTATAAAGTTATGTTGTTATAAGATGTCAGTTTTAGTTTTTATTATAATGTCATGTTATAAGAAATTATAGTATTAGTTATAAGATGTCATGTTTTTATAAGATCATGTTATGTTAAATGTAGTTGTTATAAGATGTTAGTGTTATAAATGTCATGTGTTTATAATGTTATTGTTATAAGATGTCATGTTGTTAATAGATGTTCATTATAGCATTTTACTACATTTAATCATTTTATAAGATGTCAATTGTTTACAAGATTACATGTTGATAACAAATTTATGAAAAGTTTGTTTATAAATTATGTTATAGATTGTTTATAAATGATGTTGTTATTATAATGCAGTATATAACAATGTTAACTTGAATAAGATGTCATGAGTTATAATATAATGCTTTAAATGTCATTCTTATAACTGTTAGTTGTATAAAAGCATAAATGTTAATATGACATTAGTCAGTTTATAAATGCATGTTATATAACATTTTTAATATATAATGTATAAGATGTCATGTCATGTTGTTATAAATGTCATATTGTTCCATGAAGATGCTTTGTTGTTATAAGATGTAATGTGTTGTTATAATCATTATTAATGTTTTTTTAAAATGTCATTTTTTTATAAGTTTAAAAATTAATTTTAAAACATTGTTAAAAATTTTTTTTAAAGTTTGTTTAAATAATGTTTTTAAATTTTTGTTTTTTTTTTTTTAAAAATGAGTTTTAAAATGTTTAAATTTTTTTTAAAAGAATTTTTAAATGTCAATGTGTTGTTATAAATTCAAGTTTTTTTTATTTAAAAAATGTTTTTTGTTTAAGTGTCATGTTTATAATATTTTTTTATATAAAGTCATGTTTTATAAGATTTTAAGTTATAAGATGGGTTTTATAATGTCATGTTTTTAAATGATTTTTTAAAAATGTTTTGTTATAATGCCCTGTTTTTTAAATTTTTTTTTTAAAATTATGTTCTAATTATTTGTTTTTTAAGATTTTAAAAATTGTTTTTAAATGTTATGTTGTTATAAGATGTTATGTTGTTATAAGATGTTATGTTGTTATAAGATGTCATGTTGTTATAATGTTATGTTGATATGATGATGTTATGTTGTTATTATAATGTTTTGTTGTTATAAGATGTTATGTTGTTATAAAATGTCATATTGTTATAATGTTCGGTTATTATTATAATGTCATGTTGTTATAAGATGTTATCTTAAGATGTCATGTTTTTATAATGTTATGTTGTTATTATAATGTCATGTTGGTATAAGAAGTTATGTTGTTATAAGATGTTTTGTTTTTATTATAATGTCATGTAACAAAATGTTATGTTGTTATAAGATGTCAAGTTATAAGATGTCATGTTGCTGTTACAATGTCATGTTGTTATAAGATGTTATGTTGTTATAAGATGTCATGTTGTTATAATTTTAAGTTGTTATTATAATGTCATGTTGTTATAAGATGTCATGTCATAGAAACATTATAATAACATGACATTATAACATCAATATGACAAATTATAACAACAAAACATTCTAATAACATGACATTATAACAACAACATTACATCTTATAACAACATAACATCTCATGAGAACATGACATTATAATAACATAATATTATAACATCATGACATCTTATAACATATTTTATTACATGACAGTATAATAACAACATAACAACTTACAACAACAACATGACGTTATAATAACAACATAACTTTATAACAACATGACATCTTATAACTTAACATCTTATAACAACATAACATTATAATAACATGACATTATAACAAAAACATGACACCTTATAACAACATAACATTATAATAACAACATGACATTATAACAACAACATGACATCTTATAACAACATAACATTATGTTAACATGACATTATAACAACAATATGACATCTTATAACAACATAACATTATAATAACATGACATTATAATAACAACATTACATCTTATAACAATATAACATCTTATGACAACATGACATTATAATAACATAATATTATAACAACATGACATCTTATAACAATATAACATTATAATAACATAGCATTATATCTTATAACAATATGACATTATAATAACAACATAACATTATAATAACAACATAACATTATAACAACATAACATTATAACAATATAACATCTTATAACAACATGACGTTATAATAAGAACATAACATCTTATAACAACATGACATTATAATAACAACTTAACATTATAACAACATGACATCTTATAACAACATAACATCTTATAACAACATGACATTGTAACAGCAACATGACATCTTATAACTTGACATCTTATAACAAAATAACATTTTATTACATGACATTATAATAACAACATAACATCTTATAACAACATGACATTATAATAACAACATAACTTTATACCAACATGACATCTTATAACTTACATTTATAATAACATAACATCTTATAATAACAACATTTTGGGGGGACAACCATTATAACAACAAATGACACCTTATATAACAAAACATTTAATACAAAGAGGTAGAAGAATGCAAAGAAGATGAAACTACAAGGAAGAAGAGTACAAAGAAGAAGAAGAATTAAAAAAGAATACAAGTCGAAGAATACAAAGAAGAGGAAGAATACAGAAAAGAATACAGAGAAGAGATACAAGTAGAAGGAATACAAAGAATGTGAAGATTACAAAGAATGATGAGAATACAAAGAGGAAGAAGAATACAAAGAAGATATAAAAAAAAAAAAGTACAAAAAAGAAGAGAATACAAAAAAAAGCATTATAAAGGAGAAGATTTAAAAGAAGAGGAAGAATATCCCAAAAATATACAAAGTTAATAATACAATAGTAGAGGATTAAAAGAAGAAAATACACAAAAAAGAAGAATACAAAGGATAAGAAAAATACAAAGAATATGAGAAATACAAAGAAGAAGGGAATACAAAGAAGAACACAAAAGAAGAAGAAGCATACAATACAGTAGAAACAAAGTTACTAGAATACAAAGAAGAGGAAGAATACAAAAATAAGAAAAAGAAAAAAGAAGAATAAAGAAAAAGAAGAATTCAAAGTCGAAGAATACAAAATAAGAAGAAAGAATACAAACAAGAAAAGATACAAAGTAGAACATACAAAGAAGGGAACAATACAAAAAAGAATTACAACTGAAACAATAAAAGGTGAAGAATAAAAAGAAGAGATTATCAGAGAATACCAAGAGGAAAAAGAATTACAAAATAAGGCGAATACAAAGAAGAATTGATTAAATACAAAGATAGAATATAACAAGACAGAAGAAGCATAAAAGAAAATAATACAAAGAATAGGAAGAATTACAAAAAGAATCCAAATAAAAAGAATACATTGTCGAAGATACAAAGAATCAGAATAATACAAAGAATGAAGAATACAAAAAATAAGAAGTATACAAAGAAAGAAAGAAGAATACAATGAACAAGAAGAATACAAAGAACACGATAAAGTAGGAGTAATATAAAGAATATGAAGAATACAAAGAAGTAGAAGACAAAGAACAGAAGAATACAAAGAAGAACGAAACAAAGTTAGCAAGAATACAAAGAAGAGGAAAGATACAATAAAAGAATACAAAAGAAGAAGAAATACAAAAAGTAGAAGAATACAAAGATGAAGAATGAAACAAAGAAGAAGAAACGAAAGAATAAGAAGTTATACAAAGATGAGAATACAAAGACGAAGAATACAAGAAGAAGAGTACAAAAGTTGCAGAATACAAAGGAGACAGATCCACACACAAAAAAAAGAGAAGAATTACAAAGTAAAGAATACAAAGAAGAGAATACAAACCATAAGAAGAATACCAAGAATTAAAAAGAAAGCAAATAAGATGACTATACAAAGAAGAGAAGAATACAAAGAGGAAGAATACAAAGAAGATGAGAATCTAAAGAGAGAAGGAATAAAAGAAGACTATTAACAATAGTAGAAAACAATACAACAGTAGAAGAATCAAAGAGAAGAGGTAGAAGAATACTGAGAAAAGGATACAAAGACGAACAATACAACGAAAGAAGATTTACAAAGAAGATGAGATTAACGAAGAAGAAGAATAAACGAGACTAATAACAAAGATAAGAACAATAATACAAAATTAGAATACAAAGAAGAAGAATCAAAGAGGGAAGGTAAAAAAAAAGGTAAAAGGAGTCCCATAACTATAAGGTCGTAGGGAAGCGAGGCGTCAGAGACCTCACTTCTCTTAGGGCCAGCATTATTGAGGGGCGGCGCCCATCTCCTCTCCCTCGCTGCTTTTACTTCCCTGACCCTAAAGAGGGGCAGGTACCCATTGACAGCTGGGTGAAATGGTGGTGAACTAGTACTGAATGCCAAGGCGCGCAAACGGGTCACCCATCCAACAGGTAACACGCTCGACGCTGCTTAACTTGGCTGGGGGAAGCGAGTGGTCCGCCACTGAGCTATCCCGTCCCCATGAAGATGAAGTATACATAAAAAGCAAAGAAGAAGAATACAAAAAAGAAGAATTACAAAGAGAATGAAGATACAAAAGAAGAAATAGTAATACAAAGTACTGAATCCAAAGTAGAAGAATACAAAGAAGAAAAATATAAGAGGAAAATGAGGATACAAGGTAGAAAATTACAAAGAGGAAAATTACAAAGAAGAAGAAAAACAAAGAAGAAGAAAAAATGACAAAGACCAAAGTTTCAAGTAGATGGAAGAATACCAAAGAAGAATACAAAGAAGAACAATACAAAGTACAAGAATACAAGTACAAAAAAGAATACAAAGAAGTAACACAAAAGTAGAGAATACAAAAAAGAAAGAAATACAAAGAAAAAGAATATGAAGACTAAGGTAGAATACAAAGAAAGATGAGAATACAAAGAAGAATACAAAGAAGAAGAATAAAAATAAGGAGGATAAAAAGTAAGAAGAATACAAAGAATAAGAAGAATACAAAACAGAATACAAAGAAGAAGACTACAAAATTAGAAGAATACCCAAAAAAAATTAAAAAGAAGTTGAAAATACAAAGAGGAAAAAAGAAATACAAAGAAATGAAAATACAAAAAGGGAAGAAAAAAAAAAAAAGGAAGAATCAAAAGAAGAAGAATACAAGAAAAAGAGAATACAAAAAAAGGAAGAATATTAAGGAAAAGAAGAATACAAAGAGAAAATATACAAAGTAGAAGAATACAAAGATGAGGTAGAATACAAAAAAGAAGAATACAAAGACATAAGAATGAATAACAAAGTACAAAATAGAAAACAGAATAGAAAAATGAAGAGTGTACATTACAAGAAAGAATAGAAGTACGCTAATACAAAGAAAGGAGGACACTACACAAAAACAAATACAAAGAAGAAAAAAAGTAGAAGAATACAAAAAAGAAGAAGTTACAAAGAAGAAGAATTACAAAGAGAATAAGAATACAACGAAGATGAGAATAAAAAGGAAAGAGTACAAAAATGAAGGATATACAAAGAAATAAGAGCAGAAGAATACAAAGAAAGAATATACAAAGAGAAGAAGGCTACAAAGAAGAAGACTACAAAGAAGAAGACTACAAATGTAGAACAGTACAAAGGTGAGGAATAATACAAAATGAATAGCAATGAAGGAACAATTACAAGGTAGAGAAGAAAAAGAAGAAGAATACTACAAAGAATACCAAGAGGAAAAAGAATACAAAACAAAGGAGAATACAAACAAGATGAATACAAAAGAAGAATTATAATACAAAGAGAAGAAGCATACAAAGAAAAAAGAATACAAAGATTAACAAGAATACAAAAAGGAATACAAAGAAGAAGGAATACATAGTAGAAAGAATACAAAAATGAGAAAACAAAGTAGAAGATTACAAAAGAGAGGAAGAATTACAATAAAAGGAATACAAGAAGCAAGATTACAAAGTAGAAGAATACAAAAGAGAAGAATGAAACAAAAGGATGAGAAAAACGAAGAAGAAGAGAAGTATACATAGATGAGAATACAAAGACGAAGAATACAAAGAAGAGAATATATTTAAGAAGAAGAATACAAAGAAGAAGAATACAAGTAGAAGACTCAATGGAAGAAGAATACAAACAAAAAGAATACAAAGTAGAACAATACAAAGAAAGAGGGAGAATACAAAGAAAAGAATTCAAAAAAAGAAGGAATACAAAGAAGACGAATAACAAAGAAGAAGAAAAATACAAGCTAAGAATTCTAGAAGAAGAAGAATTACAAAGAAGAGAAAACAAAGAAGATGATATACAAAAAAGAAGAATAAAAAGAAGAAGAATGCAAAGAAGAAAAAATACAAAGAAGACGATACAATGAAGAAGAATACAAAAGAAGACGATGACAATGAAGAAGAAAATGCACAAAGACTATGAATTCAGAGAAGAGAGGAATTCAAAGATAGAGAATACAAAGAAGAAGAATACAAAAAAGAAGAATACAAAGTAGAAGGAATACAAAGAAGAGGAAGAATACAGGAAAATAATACAAAGAAGATATACAAAGATAGAGGAATACAATTTGAGTGATTACAAAGAAGATGAGGAATACTAAGAGGTTGAAGAATACAAACAAGATGAACTACAAGCAAGAAGAGTACAAAGAAGAAGAAGAATATCAACAAGATGATTATAAAGAGAAAGATATACAAGAATTAGAAAAAATACAACACAACAAAAAGACATACAAAGTAAGAAGAATACAAAGTCGAAGTAGAAGAATACAAAGTAGAGGAAAATACAAAGTAGAAGAATACAAAGTAGAGGAATACAAAAGAAGGAAAAAAAATACAAATAAAGAGGAATACAAAGCATATGAAGTATACAAAGTAGAAGAATACAAAGGAATAAGAATTACAAAGAAGATGAGAATACAAAACTCAGAAGAATTACAACGAAGAAGAATACAAAGAAGAGGAAGAATACCCAAAATATACAAAGAAGGAGAAAAATACATAAATAGATAGATGATAATACAAAGAAGAAGAATACAAGACGAAGAATGCAAAGAAGTGGAATTACAAAGTAGAAGAATACAAAGATTAAGAGGACTAAAAAAAAAAGATAACAAAGAAAAAGAAGATAAAAGAGGGGGAAGAGGGAATACAATGAAGTTGAAAATACAAAGAAGAAGATAAAATTTAAAAAAAGAATACCAAAGAAGAATGCAAAGAAGCATACAAAAAGGGAAGAATTATAAAGAAAAAGAGATACAAAGAAGAAAAATACAATAGAGAAGATTACAAGAAGGGAAGAATTACAAAGAAGAATACAAAGAATAAGAATACAAAGATCATGGATTACAAGAAGATAAATACAATTGAAGGGGATACAAAAAGATCACAAAGAATAAGATACAAAGAAGAATACAAACTAGAAAAAATACAAAGAGCAAGAATACAAAAATGATACAAAGAAAGAAGAATACAAAGTAGATGATTAAAAGTAGAAGCAGAAAACAAGAAGAGGAATACAAAGAAGTAGAAGACAAAGTAGACGAATACAAAAAGAGGAAGAATACAAAAAAGATGAATTACAAGAAGATTACAAAGAGAAGAACACAAAGAAGAAGAAGAGTACAAAGACGAAGAATCAAGAATAAGAATGAATACAAAGAAGATGAGGATACAAAACGAAGAATACAAAGAAGAAAGAAAAAATAAAAGAAGATGAGAATACAAAGAAGAAGAATACAAAGAAGATAAAAGAAGAGGAATGCAAAAGAAGAAAAGAATTACAACAGTAGCAGACTACAAAGAAGGAAGAATAATAGAAGGATGACGAATACAAAAAGAAAAAAATACAAAGAGTAAGAAGAATTCAGAGAAGATGAGTAATCGTAGAAGCAGAATTAAAAGCAGAGATGGAAGAATACAAAGACGAAAGATACAATGTAGAAGAATCCGAAACTTAGTAGAAGACGAATACCCAAAAAAAAATGAAAGAATACAAAGTTGAGAAAACAAAGAAGAGAAAGAATACAAAGAAAAAGAATACAATGAATAATAAGAATACAAAGAACATGAGAATGCAAAGAAGAATACCAAGAAGAAGAACAATACAAAGAAGAAGAATACAAAGAAGAATGTATGTATGTATGTATGCATGTTCATTATATCATCTATGCATGCTTTCTATGGATCATGTGACAAATTCATTGACAAAGCAGCACCCAAAAAATTTAGTCGAAAAATTCAAAGTTTCAACCACATCATATAACACATTGAACAATTTCAGCAGAAAAGGCACAAAAGATTACTTTGCAAACAGCTTTAACAAGATTGTCCTAGTGTTATTAGGAGTGTTCAGTACTTCATACTATCAGCCAGGAGCTGAAAAGTGCCTAGGCACACTCTCTCCTTTGATAAAGATGTCGAAAAAGATGTCGTCATCGCTGATAGTACTGTCTTCTGTCTGGACAGCAATCACCCAGACACCACAAAAGAATATTAATACTGTCTCTGATTGCGATTGACGCTCTTTTAGATTATTACTATTTCTGTTGTGTCAGTTTCTGACAGCCGCACAAAGTTCAAGTCGGTGATGTTGGTGAAGATTGTGTCAGATTTTATCAGATACACATAGGTAACAGAATTTGCTGCCATCTAGTATTAAGGCAACATACGCCTGATATATTTATTTAAGCTACTGTTATGTGTGGTATCAAATTTAATGTGTATGGAAATCTCCAATATGAGAAAAACAAACATATTTCATGTCTGGACAGCAATGACCCTAATACCACAAAAGAATAATAATACTGTCTCCGATTGTGATTTTGTGATTTTCAACCCGACAAAAGGTGGTTTGGAATTTGGACCCTATAGGATCAAAAGGTGGATTGGATTTTGGACCCGATAGTCAAAAGGTGGTTTGGAATTTGGACCCGATGGGATCAAAGGGTGGTTTGGATTTTAAACCCGATGGGATCTAAAGGTGGTTTGGATTTTGGACCCGATAGGATCAAAAGGTGGTTTGGAATTTGGACCCGATGGGGATCAAAAGGTGGTTTGGATTGTGGACCCGATGGGATCAAAAGTCGGAATAGATTTTAGACCCGACTAGGAAAATGTGGGTTGGATTTTGCACTCAAAGAGGAAAAGGGTATGTTGGACCTGACCAAAGAATGGGATTAAAAGAGGATCCGACTTTGAAATCGTGGTAAGGATTTGAGACGTCATCAGGAAAAACGCGGGTTGGGTTTTGAACCCGACCAGCAAATCATGAGCCGGATTTTGATTCCGACAGTGTGTTGTATTTTTGAAGCCCTTTCTCTTTCAAATTGGTATGGATGTCTGCAATACTTCACGTCATCCACACGGATGCATGCGATTACGGATTCATTCAAATATCCTTTCAGAACAAGCTGTGCATTTTGTTTGAATTAACATTCATTGTAAGACCCCAAATATTTCGTATTACACTCGAAATGCAAGCTGTGCACCCATGTTTTATGAAAACACTCAAATGAATGTTTGTTGTACATATACACACATACATGTTCATGATATCATCTATGCATGCTTTCTATGGACCAAGTGACAAATTCATTGACAGCAGCACCCAAACAATTTAGTGGGAAAATTCAAAGTTTCAACCATTTATCATATTACACGTTGAACAATTTCAGCAAAAAA
>CM054141.1:278169-283169 GCA_028751875.1 Rapana venosa
TCCCGTCTAAACCAAAATTTTCCCAAAACCATTTTACACCCGATGACAAAAACCCCATTCGTTTTTTTACATTTGCGTGCCAATGGAAAACAAATTTCCAAAAAAATAAACCCATGCCAGAATTTAAAACACACACCCACACACACAACCAACACACACACAACAAAACCCCCAAAACACACACACACACACACACCACACCACACACACACACACAAAACACACACACACACCCCAACACCACACACACACACCACCACCCACAAAACCCCCACACACACACCCACACCCCACACACACCACACACACACACAAAAAACAACACCCCCCACAAACACCACACACCAAACACAAACACACACACACACCCCAACAAACACACACACACACACACACACACACACACACAAACACACACACACACAAAACACCACAACCACAACACCAACCCCCACACACACACACCCCACACACACCCCCACAACACACCAAACACACCACACACAAAACACACACACCACACACACACACAAAACCCCCACACACCCAATACACACACACACACACCACACACAAAACACACACACACACAAAACAAAACCCCACACCACCACAAACACCCACACACCCACACCACACACACCACACACACCACACACACACACACACACACACACACACACCACACAACACACACCCCAACACACACACACACACACCCCACACACACAACACACACAACACACACACACACACACACCACACACACACACACACACCCCCACACACACACACACCCACACACAACCCCACACACCCCCCACACACACACACACAAAAACACACACACACACACACACACAAAACCCACACACAAAACACACCCCCACACACCAACACACACCCCCCCCACACCCACACACACACACACACCCCAAAAACCCCAAAACACACACCCCACACACAAAAACACACACACACACAACACACACCCCCAACCAAAAAACCCCACACACACACACCACACACCCCACACACACACACCCACACAACCCCCACACAAAAACAACACCCCCACAACACAAACACCCCCACACACACACACACCAAACCAAAACCCCACACACACCACACAAACACACCACACCACACACACACACACACAAAAACCCCACCCCACAAAACAAAACACCCCACAAAACCCCACACACCCACCACACACACACACACACCCCACACACCCCACACCCCCACAACACACCACACAAAAAAACAACACACACCCCAAAACCACAAAACACCCCACACCCCCAACACACACACCCCCACACCACACACACACACCAAACCCACACACAAACACACACACACACACACACACAACACAAAACACACCACACACCCCACACACACACACAAAAACACAACAAAAACACAAAACCCACACACAACCACACACACCACACACACACACACACACACACAAAAACACACACAAAACACACACACACACACACACACACACACACACACACAACACACAACACACACACCACCACACACACACACACCCACACACCCACACACACAAACACACACAAAAACCCCCCCAAAACAAAAACACACAACACACACACACACCCCCACAACACACACAACACCACACACACACACACACACACACACACACACACACAAAACAAAACACACACACACACAAAACCCCCCACACACACACACACACACAAAAACCCACTCCCACCCAAAACACACACCAAAAACCAAAACACACACACACACACACACACACAACCCCCACACACAAAACACACACACACCACACCCACACCACCACCACACAAAACCACACACACAAAAACCCAACACACACACACACACACACACACACAACCCCACAACCCACAACACACACACACACACACACCCCACACCACACACACCAAAACAACCCCACAAAACCACCCCCAACAACACACCACACAACCACAACCCCACACACCCACACCCACACCCCACAACAAAAACACAAACACACCCAAAACCCCACCCCACACACACACACACACACACACACAAAACACACACCCACACAAAACACCCCACAAACACACACACACCACCACACACACAACACACACACACACAAACACCACACCCCCAACACCACCCAACACACACACACACCACACACACCACACACACACCACACACCCACACACACCAACACACCCAACACACACACCACACACCCCCACACACACACACCACACACCACACCCCACAACACCACACACAAACACCACACACCACACACACACACAACACACACAACACACACAAAACACCAACACACAACAACCCACACAAAACACACCAAAAAAACACACACACAAAACCCCACACACACACCACACACACACACACACAACCCCACACACCCAACACACACACAACACCACAAAAAAAACAAAAAACAAAAAACAAAAAAAAACAAAAAACACCCACACACAACACACCACCCCCCCACACACAACAAACCACACACACACACACAACCAAACCACAAAAACAACAACACACACACACACACAAAACCCCCCCACACACAAAAAAAACACACACCACACCACACACACAACACAAAACACCAAAAAACACCCACACAACACCACAAAACACAACAACACACCCAACACACACAACACCCCCACACACACACACACACACAACACACACAAAACCCCACACACACCACACACACACCCCAAAACACACCCACACACACACACACACACCAAAAACACAAAACACACACACAAAAAACACAAAAACACACCACACACACACACACCCACACACACCACACACACACACAAACACCCCAACACACACACACACACACACACCCCAAAACACACACAAAACACACCAAACACACACACACACCAAAACACACACACACACACACACAAACACACACCACACACACACACACACACACAACAACCCCACACAACCCCAAACAACAAACCCCAACCACACACACACACACACACCCCCACACACACACACAACACCACAACCACACAACACACACACACAACACAAACACACACCACACACAAAACACCCACACCACACCCCACCACACACACACACACACCCCCCCACACACACACACACCACACACACAACACAACCCCACCACACACACACACACAACACCACAACAACAAAACCCAAAAACACACACAACACACACACCAAAAACACACACCCCACAACCACACAAAACACACACACACAACACACCCAAAACCCCCACACACACACACACAAAACACACACACACACCACACCCAAAACACACACACACACACACACACACACACCCCACACCACACCCCCACACACACACACACACACCAAAACACACACACACACAAAACAAACAAAACCCACACACACACACAAAAACCCCCACCCCCACACACACACACACACACACACACACAAAAAAACACAAACAAAAACACACCCAAAACACACACACACACACACACCAAACACACACACACACACAACACCACACACACACACACACACACACCAAAAACCACACACAAAAAAACCCACACCACACACACACACCAAAACACACACCACCACAACACACACACACACACACACAACCAAAACACACACACACCAAAAACCCCAAAACACCCACACACACACCCCCCCAAAAAACACAACACACACACACACACACACACAACAAAAACACACACACACACACACACACACAACACACACCACACACACACACAAACACACCCAACACACACACACCACACACACACAACACACACCACACACACACACAACACAACCCCACAACACCACACAACACCACACACGACACCCAAAACACACCACACAAAACACACACACACACACACCCACAAAACACACACACACACACACACACAAAAAACACACACACCAACACACCCCACACACACACACACACAACCCCACACACACAACACACACCACACACACCACACCACACACACCCACACACCCACACACACACACACACCACACCACACACACACACAACACACACACACACACACACACCACACACAAAACACACACACACACACAAAACCAACACACACACAAAACACACCACCACACACCCACACACAACACACACACCACACAAACCACCACACACACACAACCCCCACACCAAAACCACACACACACACACACCCCAAACCACACACACCCCACAAAAACAACACACCCCACACACCCCACCACACACACACACACCACCACACACACCAACCCCACACACACCACACAAAACACACCACCCACAAAAACACACACAAAACACACACAAAACACAAACACACACACACAACACACAAAACACACACACACACACACACACACCCACACAAACACCCCCACCACACCACAACACACACACACACAACAACACACCACACACACACACCAACCCCAAAAACACACACACACACACCACACACACACCCCAACACACACACCCCACACACACACACACACACACACAACACACACACACACCACAACAAACCCCAAAACACACACCCCACCACACACACACACACACACACACACACCACCCAAAACCCACACACACACACAACCCCACACAACCCCCACACACACACACACCCCACACACACACACACCAAAACACCCCCAAAAACACCCCCAACCCCACACCCACACAAAACACACAAAACACCCCACAACACACCACACACCCCCCCCCCACACACACCACACACACACACACACACAACACACAATCACCCCCAACACACATAAAAACACACACCCACCCAACCACCACCAAAAACCCCCCAACAAAAACAAAAAAAAAAAACCAACCAAACCAATCCCAACAAAAA
>CM054141.1:293169-326084 GCA_028751875.1 Rapana venosa
GTTATTATAACGTCATGTTGTTATAAGATGTTATGTTGTATTATGAGGTTTAAACATGTTATCTTGTTTTAAGATGTCATTGGTGTTATAATGTTAAGTTGTTCTTATAAACGTCATGTTGTTATAGATGTCATGGTTGTTATAGGACGTCATGTTGTTGTTATATATCATGTTGATATATAATGTCTTGTTGTTATAAGATAGATCATGTTGTTGTTATAATGTCATGTTGTTATTATAAGGTTATGTTGGTATAACTGTCATGTTGTTGTTTTAATGTACTTGCTATTATTAGGTTTTGTTTTGTTCTAGATGTTCATGTTGTTGTTATAATGTCATCTGTTATTATACAGTGTTATGTTGTTATAGATGTTCATGTTGGTGTTATAATGCCAGGTTATATAATGTTATATGTTAAAAGATGTATGTTGTTATATATAATCGTGTTAGTTATAATGTCATGTGTTAGAAGATGTTCAGTTGTTATAATATCATGTTTTTATTATAATGTTATGTTGTTATAAGATGGTCATGTTGTTATAATGTTATGTTGTTATTATAATGTCATGTTGTTAGAAGATGTCAAGTTATAAGATGTTAAGTTATAAGATGTCATGTTGTTGTTATAATGCCTTGTTATTATAATGTTATGTTGTTATAAGAATGTCATGTTGTTATTATAATGTTATGTTATGTTATAAGATGTCATGTTGTTATAATGTTATGTTGTTATTATAACGTCATGTTGTTATTAGATGTTATGTTGTTATAAGATGTCACGTTCTTATAATGTCATGTTTTTATTATAATGTTATGTTGTTATAATGTTATGTTGTTATTATAATGTCATGTTGTTAGAGGATGTCAAGTTATAAGATATTAAGTTATAAGATGTCATGTTGTTGTTATAATGCCATGTTATAATGTTATATTGTTATAAGATGTCATGATGTTATAATATGATGTTATTATAGTCATGTTCTCATAAGATGTTATGTTGTTATAAGATGTAATGTTGTTATTAGAAATGTCATGTTATTAGAATGTTTTGTTGTTATAAGATGTCATATTGTTGTTATAATGTCTGTTATTATAATGTTTCTGTTGTTATATGATGTCATGTTATGTTATAATGACTGTTTTATATAATGTTTTTTGTTATAAGATGTCATGTGTAATGCGTTATTTTGTTATTATATGTTCATGTTGTTATAAAGATGTAAGTTATATAAGATTTTAGTTATAGATGTATGTTGTTGTTATAATGCCTTGGTTATTATAAATGTTATGTTGTTATTAAGATATGTCATGTTATAATGTCATGTTGTTATTATATGTTATGTTATAAGATGTCATGTTATAAATGTTATGTTGTTATTTTAACGTACATGTTGTTTTATACAAGATGTTTTGTTGTTATAAGAGGTTATAAAACTGTTATGATGTTATCAGATGGTCATGTTGTTATTAATGTTTATTTGTTATTATAAATGTCTGTTGTGTATAAGATGTTATCATTGGTATAAGATGTCATGGTGTTATTATGTTAAGTTGTTATTATAACGTCATGTTGTTATAAGATGTCATGTTGTTATAGGACATATGGTTGTTATAATGTCATGTTGTTATTATAATGTCATGTTGTTATAAGATGTCATGTTGTTGTTATAATGTCATGTTGTTATTATAAGGTTATGTTGTTATAAGATGTCATGTTGTTGTTATAATGTCATGTTGCTATTATAAGGTTTTGTTGTTATAAGATGTCATGTTGTTGTTATAATGTCATGTTATTATACAGTGTTATGTTGTTATAAGATGTCATGTTGTTGTTATAATGCCAGGTTAATATAATGTTATATTGTTTAAAGATGTCATGTTGTTATAATGTTATGTTGTTATTATAATGTCATGTTGTTAGAAGATGTCAAGTATTAAGATGTTAAGTTATAAGATGACATGTTGTTGTTATAATGCCATGTTATAATGTTATATTGTTATAAGATGTCATGATGTTATAATATTATGTTATTATAATGTCATGTTATCGTAATGTTATGTTGTTATAAGATGTCATGTTGTTGTTATAATAATATGTTGTCATAAGATGTTAAGTTGTTATAAGATGTCACGTTGTTGTTATAATGTTATGTTGTTATTATAATGTTATGTTATAAGATGTGATGATATTATAATGTCATGTTGTTATTATAATGTATATGTTGTTATAAGATGTCTTGTTGTTATAATGTTATGTTGTTATTATAATGTCATGTTGTTAAAAGGTGTCAAGTTATAAGATGTTAAATTATAAGATGTCATGTTGTTGTTATAATGCCATGTTATTATAATGTTATGTTGTTATAAGAATGTCATGTTGTTAAAATGTCATGTTGTTATTATAATGTTATGTTTTAAGATGTCATGTTGTTATAATGTTATTTTGTTATTATAACGTCATGTTGTTATAAGATGTTATGTTGTTATAAGATGATCATGTTGTTTATTATGTTATGGTTGTTATTAAAATGTTTGTTGTTATTATTATAAAGGTTTGTGTTGTTTTTAGATAGTTATAAACATGTTATGTTGTTAGAAGATGTCTGTTGTTGTTATCAATGCCATGTTATAATGTTATATTGTTTATAGATGTCACGAGTTTTAATATGATGTTATTAATAGTCATGTTTCTCAAAGAGTTGATGTGGTTATAAGATGTAATTTTGTTGTTAGAATGTCTGTTATTTTAGAATGTTGTGTTGTTATAAGATGTCATATTGTTGTTATAATGTCAGGTTTTTATAATGTTATGTTGTTGTTAAGAATGTCTTGTTATTGTTATAATGTCATGTTGTTATTATAATGTTATGTTGTTATAAGAATTCATGTTGTTATAGCGTTATGTTGTTATAATAATGTCATGTTGTTATAAGATGTCAAGTTATAAGATTTTAAGTTATAAGATGTCATGTTGTTGTTATAATGCCTTGTTATTATAATGTTATGTTGTTATAAGAATGTCATGTTATAATGTCATGTTGTTATTAAAATGTTATGTTATAAGATGTCATGTTATAATGTTATGTTGTTTCTATAACGCCATGTTGTTATAAGATGTTATGTTGTTATAAGAGGTTATAAACATGTTATTTTGTTATAAGATGTCATGTTGTTATAATGTTATGTTGTTATTATAATGTCATGTTGTTTCTAAGATGCTATCTGTTATAGATGTCTGTTGTTGTTCTATGTCATGTTATTTAATGTCATGTTTGTATAAGGTGTCATGTTGTTTTATAATGTCATGTTGGTATTATAATGTGTTCTGGGTTATAAGATGACCATAAAACATGTATGTGTTTAAGATGTTCTTGTTGTTATAATATAATGTTGTTATTATAATGTATTGTTGTGTATAAGATGTCATGTTCTTATAATCTTCATGTTTTATTATAATGTTATGTGGTTATAAGATGTTATGCTGTAATAATGTTATGTTGTTTTATAATAATGTCATGTTGTTTATAGAAGATGTCAAGTTATAAGAGATTAAGTTATAAGATGTCATGTTGTTGTTATAGATGCCATGGTATAATGTGATATTGTCAATAGATGTCAGATGTTATATTGTTGTTATTATTTCATGTTCTCATAAGATGCTCGGTTGTTATAAGATGTAATGTTGTAGTTAGAATGTCATGTTATTAGAATGTTTTGTTTAGTAATAAGAATGTCATATTGTTGTTTATAATGTCTGTTATTATTAATGATGTTGTTATAAGATTTCTTGTTAGTTGTTCAAATGTCATGTTGTTATTATAATGTTATGTTGTTATGAGGAAGTCATGTTGTTATAGCGTTATGTTGTTATTCTAATGTCATGTGTGTTTTAAGAGTGTAACGTTATTAGATTTGAAGTTAATAAGATGTCATGTTTTGTTATTATGCCTTGTTATTATAATGTTATGTTGTTATAAGAATGTCATGTTGTAATGTCATGTTGTTATTATAATGTTATGTTATAAGATGTCAGGTTATAATGTTATGTTGTTATTATACGTCATGTTGTTATAAGATGTTATGTTGTGATAAGATGTCATGTTGTTATAACGTTATGTTGTTATAATAATGTTGTGTTGTTACTATAATGTTTTGTTGTTATCAGATGTTATGTTATAAGTTGTTATGTTGTTATAATTTTGTCATGTTGTTATAATGTCATGTTGTTATTATAATGTCATGTTGTTAGAAGGTGTTATCTTGTTATAAGATATCAAGTTATAAGATGTTATGTTGCTGTTACAATGTCATGTTGTTATAAGATGTTATGATGTTATAAGATGTCATGTTGTTATAAGATGTCATGTTGTTGTTATAATGTCATGTTGTTATAAGCTGTCATGTTGTTATAAGCTGTCATGTTGTTATAAGCTGTCATGTTGTTATAATGTCATGTTGTTATTTTAATGTTATGTTGTTATTATATGTCATGTTGTTATAATGTCATGTTGTTATTATAATGTTATGTTGTTATAAGATGTCATGTTGTTGTTATAATGTCATGTTGTCATAAGATGTTAAGTTGTTCTTAGATGTGACGTTGTTGTTATAATGTTATGTTGTTATTATAATGTTATGTTGTTATAAGATGTCATGTGGTTATAATGTATGTGTTGTTATTATAACTGTTTTGTTGTTATAAGATGTCCTGTTGTTATAATGTTTACGTTGTGTCATTATAATTTCATGTTGTTAATAAGTTGTCAAAGTTATAAGAGGTTAAGTTTAAGATGTCATGGTTAATGTTATAATGCCTGTTTTTATACGTGTCATGTTGTTTTTAAAAGAATGGTCCTGTTGTAGTATAATTTTTTTATTTATGTTTTTTTATAATGTTATGTTATAAGATGTCATGTTGTTATAATGTTATGTTGTTATTATAACGTCATGTTGTTATAAGATGTTATGTTGTTATAAGAGGTTATAAACATGTCATGTCGTTATAAGATGTCATGTTGTTATAATGTTATGTTGTTATTATAATGTCATGTTGTTATAAGATGTTATCTTGTTATAAGATGTCATGGTGTTATAATGTTAAGTTGTTATTATAACGTCATGTTGTTATAAGATGTCATGTTGTTATAGGACGTCATGTTGTTGTTATAATATCATGTTGTTATTATAATGTCTCGTTGTTATAAGATGTCATGTTTTTGTTATAATGTCATGTTGTTATTATAAGGTTATGTTGTTATAATAATAATGTATGGAATTTATATAGCGCTGATCCTTGTAAAGCAACAAATCAAAGCGCTCGATTTTATTTCCTACCAATTTAAGTCACGGCAGAGGTCTCTCCGTGAAATTCGGGCTTGCCTTCCCCGGGGGAGCGGGAGAACGCGTCGCACTTAGCTCTGCGCCACCCTTTCACCCTTTTTTTTTTCTGCAGCTGAATTTGTTTTCCCTTCGGAGGTGGCCTTTTTGCTAAGAATTTTGCCAGGGACAACTCTCTTGTTGCCGTGGGTTTAGTTTACGTGGCGCCTCAAATAATTACGTGTAACACACGGGACCTCGGTTTATCGTCTCTCCGAAAGACTAGCGCCCCAGACCACCATCATTGTCTAATGGATGGGGAAAAATTTCCGGTCCAAACGGGGTACGAACCGCCGCACACTTCAGACCCGGACTTTTCGCTTTCTAGACAGGCGCGTTACCTCTAGACCACCGATCCACCAAGATGTCATGTTGTTGTTATAATGTCATGTTGCTATTATAAGGTTTAGTTGTTATAAGATGTCATGTTGTTGTTATAATGTCATGTTATTATACAGTGTTATGTTGTTATAAGATGTCATGTTGTTGTTATAATGCCAGGTTAATATAATGTTATATTGTTAAAAGATGTCATGTTGTGATAATATAATGTTATATAATGTCATGTTGTTAGAAGATGTCATGTTGTTATAATGTCATGTTTTTATTATAATGTTATGTTGTTATAAGATGTCATGTTGTTATAATGTTATGTTGTTATTATAATGTCATGTTGTTAGAAGATGTCAAGTATTAAGATGTTAAGTTATAAGATGACATGTTGTTGTTATAATGCCTTGTTATTAAAATGTTATGTTGTTATAAGAATGTCATGTTGTTATTATAATGTTATGTTATAAGATGTTATGTTGTTATAATGTTATGTTGTTATTATGACGTCATGTTGTTATTAGATGTTATGTTGTTATAAGATGTCATGTTGTAATAATGTTATGTTGTTAGTATTATAATGTTATGTTGTTATTATAATGTTTTGTTGTTATAAGATGTTATGTTATAAGATGTTATGTTGTTATGAGATGTCATGTTGTTATAATGTTATGTTGTTATTTTAATGCCAAGTTTTTGTAAGATGTATCTTAAGATTGATCATGTTGTTATAATGTAATGTAGTTATTATAATGTCATCTTTGTAATAAGATGTTTGTTGTTGATATAAATGTTCTGTAATAAAAATGTTTCTGTTGTTTAAAGGGGGGGGAATGTCAAGTTGATGTTTTAAGTCATGTTCGTTATTTTAATGTTATGTTGTTATAAGATGTCATGTTGTTGTTACAATGTCATGTTGTTATTATAATGTTTTGTTGTTATAAGGTGTCATGTTGTTGTTATAATGTCCCGTTGTTATTATAATGTTATGTTGTTATAAGATGTTAAGTTATAAGATGTTGAGTTATAAGATGTCATGTTTGCATTAAGTTATGTTGTTATTATAATGTCATGTTGTTGTACGATGGTATGTTGTTATTATAATGTCATGTAAGAAAATGTTATGTTGTTATAAGATGTCAAGTTATAAGATGTCATGTTTCTGTTACAATGTCATGTTGTTATAAGATGTTATGTTGTTATAAGATGTCATGTTGCTATAATGTTAAGTTGTTATTATAATGTCATGTTGTTATAAGATATCATGGTGTTATAAGATGTCATGTTGTTGTTATAATGTCATGTTATTATAATGTCATGTTGTTATAAGATGTCATGTTGTTGTTATAATGTCATGTTGTTATTATAATGTGTTCTTGTTATAAGATGTTATAAACATGTTATGTTGTTATAAGATGTCATGTTGTTATAATATAATGTTGTTATTAAAATGTCATGTTGTTATAAGATGTCACGTTCTTATAATGTCATGTTTTTATTATAATGTTATGTTGTTATAATGTTATGTTGTTATTATAATGTCATGTTGTTAGAGGATGTCAAGTTATAAGATATTAAGTTATAAGATGTCATGTTGTTGTTATAATGCCATGTTATAATGTTATATTGTTATAAGATGTCATGATGTTATAATATTATGTTATTATAGTCATGTTCTCATAAGATGTTATGTTGTCATAAGATGTAATGTTGTTAGAATGTCATGTTATTAGAATGTTTTGTTGTTATAAGATGTCATATTGTTGTTATAATGTCATGTTATTATAATGTTATGTTGTTATAAGATGTCATGTTATTGTTATAATGACATGTTGTTATTATAATGTTATGTTGTTATAAGATGTCATGTTGTTATAGCGTTATGTTGTTATTATAATGTCATGTTGTTATAAGATGTCAAGTTATATAAGATTTTAAGTTATAAGATGTCATGTTGTTGTTATAATGCCTTGTTATTATAAATGTTATGTTGTTATAAGAATGTCATGTTATAATGTCATGTTGTTATTATAATGTTATGTTATAAGATGTCATGTTATAATGTTATGTTGTTATTATTACGTCACTGTTGTTATAAGATGTTATGTTGTTATAAGAGTTATTCAACATGCTTATGTGTTATAAGATGTCATGGTGTTATATGTTATGTTGTTATTATAATGTCATGTTGATATACGATGTCATCTTGTAATAGATGTCTATGTTGTTGTTATAATGTCAAGTAATAAATTTTTAACGTTATTGTTATAGATGTCATTTGTTGTTTTTAATGTCATGTTGTTATTTTAATGTTATGTTGTTATAAGATGATTCATGTGGTTGTACAATGTCATGTTCGTTATTATAAAGTTTTGTTGTTATAAGGTGTATGTTGTGTTCTATGTCCTTTTTAATTATAAATGTTATGTTGCTTATAAGATGTTAAGTTATAAGATGTTGGAGTTATAAGATATCATGTTTTGCCATAAAGTTTGTTGTTTATTATAATGTCATGTTGTTGTACGATGTTCTGTTGTAATTAATGTCATGTAAGCAATTGTTAGTTGTTATAAGTGTCAAGGTTTAAGATGTCAGGTTTCTGTTACAATGTCATGTTGTTATAGATGTTATGTTGTTATATGATGTCATGTTGCTATAATGTTTACGTTGTTTTATAAGTCATGTTGTTTAAAAGATATCTTGGTGTTATAAGATGTCATGTTGTTGTTATAATGCCTTGTTATTATAATGTTATGTTGTTATAAGAATGTCATGTTATAATGTCATGTTGTTATTATAATGTTATGTTATAAGATGTCATGTTATAATGTTATGTTGTTATTATAACGTCATGTTGTTATAAGATGTTATGTTGTTATAAGAGGTTATAAACATGTTATGTTGTTATAAGATGTCATGTTGTTATAATGTTATGTTGTTATTATAATGTCATGTTGTTATAAGATGTTATCTTGTTATAAGATGTCATGGTGTTATAATGTTAAGTTGTTATTATAACGTCATGTTGTTATAAGATGTCATGTTGTTATAGGACATCATGTTGTTGTTATAATGTCATGTTGTTATTATAATGTCATGTTGTTATAAGATGTCATGTTGTTGTTATAATGTCATGTTGTTATTATAAGGTGATGTTCTTATAAGTGTCATGTTGTTGTTATCATGTATGTTGCTATTATAAGGTTTTGTTGTTTATAAATGTCATGTTGTTGTAATAATGTCATGTTATTATACAGTGTTATGTTGTTATAAGATGTCATGTTGTTGTTATAATGCCAGGTTAATATAATGTTATATTGTTTAAAGATGTCATGTTGTTATAATGTTATGTTGTTATTATAATGTCATGTTGTTAGAAGATGTCAAGTATTAAGATGTTAAGTTATAAGATGACATGTTGTTGTTATAATGCCATGTTATAATGTTATATTGTTATAAGATAGTCATGATTGATGTTATAATATTATGTTATTATAATGTCATGTTATCGTAATGTTATGTTGTTATAAGATGTCATGTTGTTGTTATAATAATATGTTGTCATAAGATGTTAAGTTGTTATAAGATGTCACGTTGTTGTTATAATGTTATGTTGTTATTATAATGTTATGTTATAAGATGTGATGATATTATAATGTCATGTTGTTATTATAATGTATATGTTGTTATAAGATGTCTTGTTGTTATAATGTTATGTTGATTATTATAATTAATGTTGTTAAGGTGTAAGTTATAAGATGTTTAAATTATAAGATGTCAGTTGTTGTTTACTGCCAAGTTATTATCTGTTATGTTGTATAAGGAATGTCATGTTGTTAAAATGTCATGTTGTTATTATCATGTTATGTTTAAAGATGTCATGTTGTTATAATTTTATTTTGTTATTATAACGTATGTTGTTATAGATGTTATTGTTGTTTATAAGATTGTTCATGTTGTTATAATGTTATGTTGTTTATTATCATGTTATGTTGTTCTTATTATTAATGTTTTGTTGTTTAAGATGTTATATCATGTTAAGTTGTTATAAGAAGTTCATGTGGTTCGTTATAATGCCACGTTATAATGTTATATTTGTTTATAAGATGTCAGATGTTATAATATGAAGTTATTATAGTCCTGTTTCATAAGCTGTTATGTTGTTATAAGATGTAATGTTGTTGTTAGAATGTCATGTTAATTAGAATGTTTTTGTTGTTATAAGATGTATATTGTTGTTATAATGTCATGTTATTAGAATGTTATGTTGTTATAAGATGTCATGTTATTGTTATAATGTATGTTGATATATAATGTTATGTTGTTATAAGAAATCATGTTGTTATGCGTTACCTGTTTATAATAATGTCATGTTGTTATAAGATGTGCCAAGTAATAGATTTTACGTTATAAGATGTCAAGTTGTTGTTATAATGCCTTGATATTATAATGTTATGTGTTATAATGAATGTATGTTATAATGTGTCATGTTGTTATTAAATGTTATGGTTCTTATAAGAATTCATGTTATAATGTTTTGTTGTTGCTATAACGGCCATGTTGTTTTAAGATGTTATGTGTTATAAAAGGTTATAAAAAATGTTAGTTTGTTATAAGTTGTTAATGTTGTTAAAATGTATGTTGTTATATAATGTCATGTTGTTTATAAGATGTTATCTTGTTATAAGATGTCACGTTGTTGTTATAAAAGTATGTTATTTAATGGTCATTGTTTTATAGGTGTCTGTTGTTGCTATCCTGTATGTTGTTATTATTAATTGGTTCTTGTTATAGCTGCCATACCAATTGTTAATGTTGTTATAGATGTCATGTTGGATAATATAATGTTGTTATTTATAATGTCATGTTGTTATAAGATGTCATGTTCTTATAATGTCATGTTTTTTTTATTATAATGTTTTGATGTTATAAGATGTTTCTGCTGTTATAATGTTATGTTGTTATTTTATTTTTTATTGTTGTTATTATAATGTCATGTTGTTAGAAGATGTCAAGTTATAAGATATTAAGTTATAAGATGTCATGTTGTTGTTATAATGCCATGTTATAATGTTATATTGTTAATAGATGTCATGATGTTATAATATTATGTTATTATAGTCATGTTCTCATAAGATGTTAGGTTGTTATAAGATGTAATGTTGTTGTTAGAATGTCATGTTATTAGAATGTTTTGTTGTAATAAGATGTCATATTGTTGTTATAATGTCATGTTATTATAATGTATGTTGTTATAAGATGTCATGTTGTTGTTATAATGTATGTTGTTATTTATAATGTTATGTTGTTATGGAGATGTCATGTTGTTATAGCGGTTATGTTGTTATTATAATGTCCTGATGTTCTTAAGATGTCTAGTTATAAGATTTTAAGTTATAAGCTGTCATGTTGTTGTATATGCCTTGTTATTATAATGTATGTGTTTATAAGGAAATGTCTTGTTATAATGTCATGTTGTTATATATGATATGTTATAAGATGTCAGGTTATAATGTTATGTTGTTATTATACGTCATGTTGTTATAAGATGTTATGTTGTGATAAGATGTCATGTTGTTATAACGTTATGTTGTTATAATAATGTTGTGTTGTTACTATAATGTTTTGTTGTTATCAGATGTTATGTTATAAGTTGTTATGTTGTTATAAGTTGTCATGTTGTTATAATGTCATGTTGTTATTATAATGTCAGGGTGTGTTTAGGAGCAGCAAAAAGAGTGAAATTAAAAGAGAGAGAGTCTGCTAGACTGGTATCGCTTCGAGGCAAGATCTAAGATGTTATGTTGCTGTTACAATGTCATGTTGTTATAAGATGTTATGATGTTATAAGATGTCATGTTGTTATAAGATGTCATGTTGTTGTTATAATGTCATGTTGTTATAAGCTGTCATGTTGTTATAAGCTGTCATGTTGTTATAAGCTGTCATGTTGTTATAATGTCATGTTGTTATTTTAATGTTATGTTGTTATTATATGTCATGTTGTTATAATGTCATGTTGTTATTATAATGTTATGTTGTTATAAGATGTCATGTTGTTGTTATAATGTCATGTTGTCATAAGATGTTAAGTTGTTCTTAGATGTGACGTTGTTGTTATAATGTTATGTTGTTATTATAATGTTATGTTGTTATAAGATGTCATGTTGTTATAATGTCATGTTGTTATTATAATGTTTTGTTGTTATAAGATGTCATGTTGTTATAATGTTACGTTGTTATTATAATGTCATGTTGTTATAAGGTGTCAAGTTATAAGATGTTAAGTTATAAGATGTCATGTTGTTGTTATAATGCCATGTTATTATAATGTCATGTTGTTAAAAGAATGTCATGTTGTTATAATTTTATGTTGTTTTTATAATGTTATGTTATAAGATGTCATGTTGTTATAATGTTATGTTGTTATTATAACGTCATGTTGTTATAAGATGTTATGTTGTTATAAGAGGTTATAAACATGTTATGTCGTTATAAGATGTCATGTTGTTATAATGTTATGTTGTTATTATAATGTCATGTTGTTATAAGATGTTATCTTGTTATAAGATGTCATGGTGTTATAATGTTAAGTTGTTATTATAGTATGTTGTTATTTTAAGGATGTTTTGTTGTTATAGGACGTCCTGTTGTTGTTATATATCATGTTGTTATTATAAATGTCTCGTTGTTATAGATGTCAATGTTTTTGTTTTATAATGTCATGTTGTTATTATAAGGATCTGTTGTTATAAAAATAATGTATTGAATTTATATAGCGCTGATCTTGTAACGCAACAATCAAAGCGTCACGATTTTATTTCATACCACTTTAAGTCACGCAGATGTCTCCCGTGAAATTCGGGGCTCTCCCCGGGGGTGAGCGGAGAACGCGTCGCCACTTAGCGCAGCGCCACCCTTTCACCTTTTTTTTTTCTGCAAGCTGTATTTTGTTTCCTATCTGAGTGGGATTTTTTCTAAGATTTTGCCAGGGACAACTCTTTGTTGCCGTGGTTTTTTTTACGTGCGTAACATAATTACGTGTAACAACGGGACCCTCGGTTTTCGTCCATCGAAAGACTAGCGCCCAGACCACCACTCATGGTCTAATGGATGGGGGAGAAAAAATTTCCGGTCAAACGGGTACGAACCGCCGCACCTTCAGACCCGGGACTTTTCGCTATTCTAGACAGGCGCGTTACTCTAGACCACCGGAATCCACCAGGATGTCCTGTTGTTGATATAATTTTCATGTTGCTATTATAAGTGTAGTGTTATAGATTTCATGTTGTTGTTATCATGTAATGTTATTATAGTGTTATGTTGTTATTATGACGTCATGTTGTTATTAGATGTTATGTTGTTATAAGATGTCATGTTGTAATAATGTTATGTTGTTAGTATTATAATGTTATGTTGTTATTATAATGTTTTGTTGTTATAAGATGTTATGTTATAAGATGTTATGTTGTTATGAGATGTCATGTTGTTATAATGTTATGTTGTTATTATAATGCCATGTTTTTATAAGATGTTATCTTAAGATGTCATGTTGTTATAATGTTATGTTGTTATTATAATGTCATCTTGTAATAAGATGTTATGTTGTTGTTATAATGTCAGGTAATAAAATGTTATATTGTTAAAAGATGTCATGTTGTTATAATATAATGTTATTATAATGTCATGTGGTAGCAGATGTATGTTGTTTATAATGTCTGTTATTATTAAAATGTTATGTTCGTTATTAAGATGTCATGTTGTTATAAAGTATGTTGTTATTATAATGTCATGTTGTTAGAAGATTTCAAGTATTAAGATGTTACGTTCTAAGATGACATGTTGTGTCTATAATGCTTGTTAATAAAATGTTATGTTGTTGTTAAAGAATGTCCAGTTGTTATTATAATGTTCGGTTATTAGCTGTTATGTTGTATAATTTATGTGTTATTATGACGTCCTGTTGTTATTAGATGTTATGTTTGTTATAAGATGTCCTTTTGTACTAATGTTATGTTGTTAGTATTATAATGTTATGTTGTTATTATAATGTTTTGTTGTTATAAGATGTTATGTTATAAGATGTTATGTTGTTATGAGATGTCATGTTGTTATAATGTTATGTTGTTATTATAATGCCATGTTTTTATAAGATGTTATCTTAAGATGTCATGTTGTTATAATGTTATGTTGTTATTATAATGTCATCTTGTAATAAGATGTTATGTTGTTGTTATAATGTCATGTAATAAAATGTTATGTTGTTATAAGATGTCATGTTGTTGTTTTAATGTCATGTTGTTATTTTAATGTTATGTTGTTATAAGATGTCATGTTGTTGTTACAATGTCATGTTGTTATTATAATGTTTTGTTGTTATAAGGTGTCATGTTGTTGTTATAATGTCATGTGTTTAATGTCTTGTAGTCATAAGATGTTAAGTTGTTTGAAGATGTCACGTTGTTCTTATAATGTTATGTTGTTATTATAATGTTCTGTTATAAGATGTCATGTTGTTATAATGTCATGTTGTTATTATAATGTTATGTTGTTATAAGATGTCATGTTGTTAAATTAAAAAAATGTTATGTTGTTATTTTAATGTCATGTTGTTATAAGATGTTATGTTGTTATTATAATGTCATGTAATAAAATGTTATGTTGTTATAAGATGTTAAGTTATAAGATGTCATGTTGCTGTTACAATGCCATGTTGTTATAAGATGTTATGTTGTTATAAGATGTCATGTTATAAGATGTCATGTTGTTATTATAATGTTATGTTGTTATAAGATGTCATGTTGTTATAATGTCATGTTGTCATAAGATGTTAAGTTGTTAGAAGATGTCACGTTGTTCTTATAATGTTAGTTGTTAGTATATGTCTGTAGAGATGTCATGTTGTTATAATGTCATGTTGTTATTATAATGTTATGTTGGTGTTGATAAGATGTCATGGTCGTTATAATGTTATGTTGTTATTTTAATGTCATGTTGTTATAAGATGTTCTGTTGTTATTATATTGTCATGTAATAATTTGTTGTTATAAGATGATAAGTTATAAGATTGTCATGTTGCTGTTACAATGCCTGTTGTTATATGATGTTTTGTTGTTATAAGATGTCATGTGTATAAGATGGCATGTTGTTATTATAATGTTATGTTGTTATAAGATGTCATGTTGTTATAATGTTTAATGCTGCTATTTTATGTCATGTGTTAATAAGATAGTAAGTTATAAGATGTTAAGTTATAAGAGTCAAGTTGGTTGTTCTATGCCTGTTTAGTGTTATATTGTTATAAGATGTCATGATGGTATAAATATTATGTATTATAATGTCATTTCTCTAAGATGGTGATGTTTGTTATAAGATTGTAATGTTGTTGTTATATGTATGTTACTAGATGTTTAGTTGCTATAAGATGTCATATTGTTGTTTGTTTATATTGTCATGTTATTATAATGTCATGTTGTTATAATGATGTCAGTTATAAGATGTTAAGTTATAAGATGTCATGTTGTTGTTACAATGCCATGTTCTAGTGTTATATTGTTTATAAGATGTATGATGTATATGATTATGTTATTATCAATGATCGGTTTCTCATAAGATGTGATGTTGTTATAAGATGTAATGTGTTGATTCTTATAATGTCATGTACTAGATGTTTTGTTGCTATAAGATGTCATATTGTTGTTATATTGTCATGTTATTATAATGTTATGTTGTTATAAGGGTGTCATGTTGTTGTATAATGCCATTTTGTTATTATATGTTATGTTGTTATAAGTGTCATGTGTTTTATTAATGTTATGTTGTTATTTTAATGTCATGTTGTTATAAGATGTCAAGTTATAAGATGTTAAGTTATAAGATTCATGTTGTTGATATAATGCCTGGTTATTATAATGTTATATTGTTATAAGATGTCATGTTGTTATAATATTTGTTATTATAATGTCATGTTCTTAAGATGTCCATTGTTAGAAGATGGTAATGTTGTTGTTATAATGTCATGTTATTAGAATGTTTTGTTTGTTATAAGATGTCATATTGTTGGTTATAATGTAATGTTATTATTATGTGAAGCTGTAATAAGATGTCTTGGTTTTGTTATAATGCATGTTATTATTTAATGTTCTGTTGCTGATAAGATGTCATGTTGTTCTATAATTATCATGTTGTTATCATAATGTTAAGTTGTTATAAGATGTCATGTGTTATAAAGTTAGTTATTATAATGTCATGTGGTTATAAAGATGTCAGTTATAGATGTTAAGTTATAAGATGTTCATGTTGTTTTTATAATGCCAGTTTATTATAATGTTATGTTGTTATAAGAATGTCATGTTTTAATGTCATGTTGTTATTATAAGGTTACGTTATAAGATGTCATGTTGTTATATTGTTATGTTGTTTTTGATAAGTCATGTTGTTTAAAGATGTTATGTTGTTATTATAATGTTTGGTTGTTATAAGATGTTATGTTTGTTATAATAATGTCATGTAATTAAAATGTTATGTTGTTATAAGATGTTACGTGTAAGATGTCTGTTGCTGTTACAATGCCATGTTGTTAGAAGATGTTATGTTGTTATAAGATGTCATGTTGTTATAAGATGTCATGTTGTTGTTACAATGTCATGTTGTTATAAGCTGTCATGTTGTTATAAGCTGTCATGTTGTTATAATGTCATGTTGTTATTATAAGGTTAATTTGGTTGTTATTAGATGTATGTTTTGTTGTTATAATGTCTATGTTGTTATACAGTGTTATGTTGTTATAAGATGGATGTTGTTGTTATAATGCCAGGGTATTATAATGTTATATTGTTATTAAGATGCCATTGTTGTTAGAATATTGAGTTGTTAATATAAACGTCATGTTGTTATAAGATATGTTGTTATAGATGTCATGTTTGTTGTTATAATGTCATGTTCTTTAATGTTATGTTGTTATAAGATGTCACGTTGTGTTATAATGTTATGTTGTTATTATAACGTTTAGTTGTTATAAGATGTCATGTTGTTATACTGTTTTGTTGTTATTATATTGTCTGTTTTATAAGCGTATTTTGATAATAAGATGTCATGTTGTTTATAAGTAATGTTGGTCATAAGATGCTGCTAAGTTGTTAGAAGATGTCACGTTTTGTCTTATAATGGTTATGTTGTTTTTAATGTTCTTGTTATAAGTGTCATGTTGTTATAATGTATGTTGTTATTATAATGTTATTTGTTGTTATAAGATGTCATGTTGTTATAATGGTTATAATGTTGTTTTTTAATGTCATTTGTTTATAAGATGTTATGTTTGTTATTTTATAATGTCATGTAATAAAATGTTATGTTGTTTTAAAATGTTAAGTTTAAGATGTCATGTTGCTGTTACAATGCCATGTTGTTTAGATGTTATGTTGTTATACGATGTCATGTTATAAGAATTGTCATGTATGTTCTTAAAGTTATGTGTTTATACGATGTCATGTTGATATTATGTTATATTGTTATTTTAATGTCATGTTGTTATAAGATGTCAAGTTATAGATGTTAAGTTTTATAAGATGTCATGTTGTTGTTACAATGCCATGTTCTAGTGTTATATTGTTATAAGATGTCATGATGTTATAATATTATGTTATTATAATGTCATGTTCTCATAAGATGTGATGTTGTTATAAGATGTAATGTTGTTGTTATAATGTCATGTTACTAGAATGTTTTGTTGCTATAAGATGTCATATTGTTGTTATATTGTCATGTTATTATAATGTTATGTTGTTATAAGGTGTCATGTTGTTGTTATAATGCCATTTTGTTATTATAATGTTATGTTGTTATAAGATGTCATGGTGTTATAATGTTATGCTGTTATTATAATGTCATGTTGTTATAAGATGTCAAGTTATAAGATGTTAAGTTAATAAGATGTCAGGTTGGTTGATATAAGCCAGGTTTTATAATGTTATAATGTTATAAGATGTCATGTTGTTATATATTATGGTATTAATGTCATTTCTCATAAGATGTCACATTGTTAGGATGATGTAATGTTGTTGTTTTTATAATGTTCATGTTATTAGAATGTTTGTTGTTATAAGATGTCATATTGTTGTTATATGTAATGTTATTATAATGTTTGCTGTTTTAAGATGTATGTTGTTGTTATAAATTGCCATGTTATTATAATGTATGTTGTTATAAAGATGTCATGTTGTTGCTATAATATCATGTTGTTTCATAATGTTATGTTGTTATAAGATGTCCTGTTGTTTATGTTATGTTATTTAATGTCATGTTGTTATAAGATGTCAAGTTATAAGATGTTAAGTTATAGATGTCATGTTGTTGTTATATATGCTGTTATTATAATGTTATGTTGTTATAAGAATGTCAGGTTATAATGTCATGTTGTATTAGAATGTTACGGTTAAAGATGTCATGTTGTTATAATGTTCAAAATGTTGTTTATTATAACGTCATGTTGTTATTAGTTGTTATGTTGTTAATTATAATGTCATGTTGTTAAAAGATGTTATGTTGTTATAATAATGCATGTAATAAAAATGTTTTGTTGTTATAAGATGTTCGTTGTAAGTGTCATGTGCTGTTACAATTGCCATGTTGTTAGAAGATGTTATGTTGTTATACGATGTCATGTTATAAGATGTCATGTTGTTATTATAATGTTATGTTGTTATAAGATGTCATGTTGTTATAATGTTATGTTGTTATTTTAATGTCATGTTGTTATAAGATGTCAAGTTATAAGATGTTAAGTTATAAGATGTCATGTTGTTGTTACAATGCCATGTTCTAGTGTTATATTGTTATAAGATGTCATGATGTTATAATATTATGTTATTATAATGTCATGTTCTCATAAGATGTGATGTTGTTATAAGATGTAATGTTGTTGTTATAATGTCATGTTACTAGAATGTTTTGTTGCTATAAGATGTCATATTGTTGTTATATTGTCATGTTATTATAATGTTATGTTGTTATAAGATGTCATGTTGTTGTTATAATGTCATGTTGTTATTATAATGTTATGTTGTTATAAGATGTCATGTTGTTATAATGTTATGTTGTTATTATAATGTCATGTTGTTATAAGATGTCAAGTTATAAGATGTTAAGTTATAAGATGTCATGTTGTTGATATAATGCCAGGTTATTATAATGTTATATTGTTATAAGATGTCATGTTGTTATAATATTATGTTATTATAATGTCATGTTCTCATAAGATGTTACATTGTTAAAGATGTAATGTTGTGTTATAATGTCCTGTTATTAGATGTTTTTGTTGTTATAAGATTGTCATATTGTTTTTATAATGTAAATGTTATTATATGTTATGCGTTATAAGATGTCTGTTGTTGTTATAATGCCATGTAATTATAATGTTATGTTGTTATAAGATGTCATGTTGATGCTATAAAATCATTGTTGTTATCTTAATGTTATGTTGTGTATAAGATGTCTTGTTGTTATACTGTTATGTTTTATAATGCATGTTGTTATAAGATGTCAAGTTAAAGTTGTTAAGTTTTAAGATGTTCATGTTGTTGTTATAATGCCATGTTATTATAATGATATGTTGTTATAAGAATGTCATGTTATAATGTCATGTTGTTATGATAATGTTTACGTTATAAGATGTTCATGTTGGTATAATGTTTTAGTTGTTATTTAACGGTCCATGTTCGTTATAAGATGTATGTGTTATTATAATGTCATGTTGTTAGAAGATGTTATGTTGTTATAATAATGTCATGTAATAAAATGTTATGTTGTTATAAGATGTTACGTTGTAAGATGTCATGTTGCTGTTACAATGCCATGTTGTTAGAAGATGTTATGTTGTTATAAGATGTCATGTTGTTATAAGATGTCATGTTGTTGTTACAATGTCATGTTGTTATAAGCTGTCATGTTGTTATAAGCTGTCATGTTGTTATAATGTCATGTTGTTATTATAAGGTTATGTTGTTATTAGATGTCATGTTGTTGTTATAATGTCATGTTGTTATACAGTGTTATGTTGTTATAAGATGGGATGTTGTTGTGCTAATGCCAGGTTATTATAATGATAAATGTTATAAAGATTGCCATGTTGTTAGAATATGGTGTTGTGATTAATAAACGTCATGTTGTCATAGATCTGTTGTATAAGATCTCATGTTGTTGTTTTAATGTCATGTTATTGTAATGTTTATGGTTGTTATAAGATGTCACGTTTGCTGTTATATGTCATGATGTTATTATACGTTATGTTGTTATAAGATGTTATGTTGTTATAATGTTATGTTGTTATTTATAATGTCATGTTGTTATAAGCTGTCATTTTGTTTATAAGATGTCATGGTTGTTATAATGTCTTGTTGTCATTTAAGATGTTATGTTGTTAGAGATGTCACGTTTGTTCTTATAATGTATGTTGTATTATTAATGTTCTGTTATAAGATGTTCATGTTGTTATAATGTCATGTGTTATTATAATGTTATGTTGATTTAAGAGGTCATGTTGTTATCATGTTCTGTTTTATTTTAATGTCATGTTGTTATAAGATGTTATGTTGTATATTATAATGCATTAAATAAAATGTTATGTTGTTATAAGATGTTAAGTTATAAGATGTCATGTTGCTGTACAAATGCCATGTTGTTATAGATGTTATGTTGTTATACGATGTCATGTTATAAAGATGTCATGTTGTTATTTTATGTTATTGTTATAAGATTCATGTTGTTATAATGTTTGTTGTTATTTTAAGTCATGTTGTATAAAGATGATCAAGTTAATAAGATGTTAAGTTAGAAGATGTCATGTTGTTGTTACAATGCATGTTCTTGTGTTTTATTGTTTTTATTATAAGATGTCATGATGTTATAATATTATGTTATTTAATGTCATGTTTCATAAGATGTGGATGTTGTTATAAGATGTAATGTTGTTGTTTAAATGTCAATGTTACTAGAATGTTTTGTTGCCTATAAGAAGTCATATTGATGTTATATTGTCATGTTATTATAATGTTATGTTGTTTAAGGTGTCATGTTGTTGTTATAATGCCATTTTGTTTATTATAATGTTTATGTTGTTATAAGATGTCATGGTGTTATAATGTTTTTGCTGTCTATTATAATGTCATCATGTTGTTATAGATGTCAAGTTATAAGATGTTAAGTTATAGATGGTCATGTTGTTGATATAATGCCAGGTTATTATAATGTTATATTTGTTATAAGATGTCATGTTGTTATAATATTTTGTTATTATAATGTCATGTTCTCATAAGATGTTACATTGTTACGAAGATGAAATGTTGTTGTTATAATGTCTATGTTATTAGAATGTTTTGTTGTTATAAGATGTCATATGTTGTTATAAATGTAATGTTATTATATTGTATGCTGTTAATAAGATGTCATGTTGTTGTATTATAATGCCATGTTATTTATAATGTTATGTTGTTATAAGTTGTATGTTGTTGCTATTCATATCATGTTGTATCATTATGGTTATGTTGTTATAAGAATGTCATGTTGTTATAATGATATGTTATTATAATGTCATGTTGTAATAGATGTCAAGTTTAATAAGATGTTAAGTTATTTAGTTGTTCATGCTGTTGTTATAATGCATTGGTTTTTTTTTATATGTTATGTTGTTATAAGAATGTCATGTTTATAATGTCATGTTGTTATTATAATGTTACGTTATAAGATGTCTAATGTGTTATAAGTTAGTGTTGTTATTATACGTCATGTTGTTATAAGATGTTATGTTGTTATTATAATGTCATGTTGTTATAAGATGTTATGTTGTTATAATAATGTCATGTAATAAAATGTTATGTTGTTATAAGATGTTACGTTGTAAGATGTCATGTTGCTGTTACAATGCCATGTTGTTAGAAGATGTTATGTTGTTATAAGATGTCATGTTGTTATAAGATGTCATGTTGTTGTTACAATGTCATGTTGTTATAAGCTGTCATGTTGTTATAAGATGTCATGTTGTTATAATGTCATGTTGTTATTATAAGGTTATGTTGTTATTAGATGTCATGTTGTTGTTATAATGTCATGTTGTTATACAGTGTTATGTTGTTATAAGATGGGATGTTGTTGTTATAATGCCAGGTTATTATAATGTTATATTGTTATAAGATGCCATGTTGTTAGAATATTGTGTTGTTATTATAACGTCATGTTGTTATAAGATATGTTGTTATAAGATGTCATGTTGTTGTTATAATGTCATGTTATTGTAATGTTATGTTGTTATAAGATGTCACGTTGCTGTTATAATGTCATGTTGTTATTATAACGTTTATGTTGTTATAAGATAGTCATGATTGTTATAATGTTATGTTGTTATTATTAATGTCATGTAGTTATAAGCTGTCATTTTGTTATAAGATGTTATGTTGTTATAATGTCAAGTTGTCATTAAGTGTTAAGTTGTTAGGAAGATGTCACGTTGTTTTTTATAATGTTATGTTGTTATTATAATGTTCTGTTCTAAGAATGTCATGTTGTTATCATGTCATGTTGTTTATTATAATGTTATGTTGTTATAGATGTAATGTTGTTATAATGTTTGTTGTTATTTTAAATGTCATGTTGTTATAAGAATGGAAACGTGTTGTTAGTATATGTATGTAATAAAATGTTTTGTTGTTAATAAGATGTTAAGTTATAAGATGTCATGTTGCGTTACAATGCCATGTTGTTATAAAGATGTTTTGTTGTTTAAGATGTCATGTTATAGGATGTCATGTTGTTATTATAATGTTATTGTTGTTATAAGATGTCATGTTGTTATAATGTTATGTTCGTTATGTTAATTGTCATGTTGTTATAGATGTCAAGTTATAGATGTTAAGTTATAAGGATGTATGTTGTTGTTACCAATGCATGTTATAGTGTTATATTGTTATATGGATGTCATGATGTTATAATATTATGTTATTTATAATGTCTTGTTCTCATAAGATGTGATGTTGTTATAAGATGTAATGTTTTGTTATAATGTCATGTTACTAGATGTTTTGTTGGCTTAAGATGTCATATTGTTGTGATATTGTCTGTTATAATAATGTTATATGTTGTTATAAGGTGTCAGGTTGTGGTTATAAGGCCATTTTGTTTATTATAAAGTTATGTTGGTATAAGATGTCTGGTTCGTTATAATGTTATGTGTTATTATAATGTCAGGTTGTTATAAGATGTCAGTTATAAGATTTAAGTTATAAGATGTCATGTTGTTGATATAATGCCAGGTTTATTATATTGTTATTTGTTATAAGATGACATGTTGTTATATATGTATGTTATTATATTGTCATGTTTCTTAATATGTCACATTGTTAGAAGATGTAATGTTGTGTATATAAGTCATGTTATAGAATGTTTTGTTGTTATAAAGATGTCTATTGTTGTTATAATGTAATGTTATTATACTGTTATGCTGTATTAAGATGTCATGTGTTGTTATAAGCATATTTATTATATGTTATGTGTTATTAGATGTCATGTTGTTGCTAGATTATCATGTTGTTAGCATAGTTATGTTGTTATAAGATGTCAGTTGTTATAATGTTATGTTATTATAATGTCATGTTGTGATAAGATGTGCAAGTTATAAGATGTTAAGTTATAAAGTGTCATGTTGTTGGTTATAATGCCATGTTTTATAATGTTATGTTGTTATAAGAATGTCTTGTTATAATGTCATGTTGTTATTATAATGTTACGGTTATTAGATGGCAGGTTGTTATAATTGTTATGTTGTTATTATAAACGTCATTGTTGTTAAAGTGTTATGTTGTTATTATAATGTCATGTTGTTATAAGATGTTATGTTGTTATGTATAATTCATGTAATAAATGTTATGTTGTTATAAGATGATACGTTGTAAGATTCATGTGCTGTTACAATTGCCTGTTTGTTAGAAGATGTTATGTTGTTATAAGATTTCATGTTGTTTAAGATGTCCTGTTGTTGTTACATGTCATGTTGTTATAAGCTGTCCTGATGTTATACGCTGTCATGTTGTTATAATGTCATTTTGTTATTATAAGGTTATGTTGTTATTAGTTGTCATGTTGTTGTTATAATGTATGTTGTTTACAGTGTTATGTTGTTATTAAGATGGGTGTTGTTGTTAAATGCAGGTTATTATAATGTTATATTGTTATAAGATGCCATGTTTAGCGTTTAGTATATTGTGTTGTTATTATTAACGTCATGTTTGGTTATAAGATATGTTTGTTATAAGATGTCATGTTGTGTTATAATGTCATGTTATTGTAATGTTATGTGTGTTATTGTTTTTTTAAACAATAAAAAAGATGTCACGTTGCTGTTATACTGTCATGTTGTTATTATAACGTTATGTTGTTATAAGATGTCATGTTGTTATAATGTTATGTTGTTATTATAATGTCATGTTGTTATAAGCTGTCATTTTGTTATAAGATGTCATGTTGTTATAATGTCATGTTGTCATAAGATGTTAAGTTGTTAGAAGATGTCACGTTGTTCTTATAATGTTATGTTGTTATTATAATGTTCTGTTATAAGATGTCATGTTGTTATAATGTTATGTTGTTATTTTAATGTCATGTTGTTATAACATGTTATGTTGTTATTATAATGTCATGTAATAAAATGTTATGTTGTTATAAGATGTTAAGTTATAAGATGTCATGTTGCTGTTACAATGCCATGTTGTTATAAGATGTTATGTTGTTATAAGATGTCATGTTATAGATGTCTTGTTGTTATTATAATGTTATGTTGTTATAAGATGTCATGTTGTTATAATGTTATGTGTTATTTAAATGTCATGTTGTTTTTAAGATGTCAGTTATAAAGATGTTAAGTTATAAGATGTCATGTTGTTGTTACAATGCCATGTTCTTGTGTTATATTGGTATAAGATGTCATGATGTTATTATATTATGGTTATTATATGTCATGGTTCATAGATGTGATGTTGTTATAAGTGTAATGTTGTTGTTATAATTCCATGTTTACTAGAAGTTTTGTTGCTTATAAGATGTCTATTGTTGTTATACTTGTCATGTAATTATAATGTTATGTTGTTATAAGGTGTCATGTTGTTGTTTATAATGCCATTTTGTTATTTTAATGTTATGTTGTTATAGATGTCATGGTGTTATAATGTTATGCTGTTATTATAATGTCATGTTGTTATAAGATGTCAATTTAAGATGTTAAGTTATAGTTGTATGTTGTTGATATAATGCCAGGTTATTTTAATGTTATTTTGTTATATGATGGTTATTGTTGTTATAATATTTATGTTTTTATAATGTATTTTTTCTCTAGCTGTGACATTGTTAGAGATGTATGTTGTTGTTATAATGTCATGTTATTAGAATGTTTTGTTGTTATAAGATGTCATATTGTTGTTATAAGTGGTAATGTTATTTAATGTTATGCTGTTATAGATGTTCATGTTGTTGTTATATGCATGTTATTTAATGTTATGTTGTTTATAAGATATCATGTTGTTGCTATTATTAATTCATGTTGTTATCATAATGTTATGTGTTATAAGATGTCATGTTGTTATAATGTTTTGTTATTATAATGTCAGTTGTTATAAGATGTCAAGTTATAAGATGTTAAGTTATAAGATGTCATGTTGTTGTTATAATGCCATGTTATTATAATGTTATGTTGTTATAAGAATGTCATGTTATAATGTCATGTTGTTATTATAATGTTATGTTATAAGATGTCATGTTGTTATAATGTTATGTTGTTATTATAACGTCATGTTGTTATAAGATGTTATGTTGTTATTATAATGTCTGTTGTTATTAAGATTGCTCGTTATGTTGTTATAATAATGTCATGTAATAAAATGTTATGTTGTTATAAGATGTTACGTTGTAAGATGTCATGTTGCTGTTACAATGCCATGTTGTTAGAAGATGTTATGTTGTTATAAGATGTCATGTTGTTATAAGATGTCATGTTGTTGTTACAATGTCATGTTGTTATAAGCTGTCATGTTGTTATAAGATGTCATGTTGTTATAATGTCATGTTGTTATTATAAGGTTATGTTGTTATTAGATGTCATGTTGTTGTTATAATGTCATGTTGTTATACAGTGTTATGTTGTTATAAGATGTGATGTTGTTGTTATAATGCCAGGTTATTATAATGTTATATTGTTATAAGATGCCATGTTGTTAGAATATTGTGTTGTTATTATAACGTCATGTTGTTATAAGATATGTTGTTTATAAGATGTTCATGTTGTTGTTATAATGTCATGTTATTGTAATGTTTGTTGTTATAAGAATGTCACGTTGCTGTTATAATGTCATGTTTGTTATTTATAACGTTATGTGTTATAAGATGTCATGTTGTTTATAATGTTATGATGTTATTATATGTCATGTAGTTATAATGCTGTCATTTTGTTATAGATGTTCATGTTGTTATAATGTCTGTTGTCATAAGATGTAGTTGTTATAAGATGGTTCACGTTGTTCTTATATTGTTATGTTGTTACTTATAATGTTCTGTATTATAAGATGTCATGTTGTTATATTTGTATGTTGTTTATCGATAATGTTATGTGGTATAGATGTCTTGTTGTTATAATGTTACCTCCCCCCCCCCCCGTTGTTATTTTATGTCATGTTGTTATAAGATGTTATGTTGTTATTATAATGTCATGTAATAAAATGTTATGTTGTTATAAGATGTTAAGTTATAAGATGTCATGTTGCTGTTACAATGCCATGATGTTATAAGATGTTATGTTGTTATAAGATGTCATGTTATTAAGATGTCATGTTGTTATTATAATGTTATGTTGTTATAAGATGTCATGTTGTTATAATGTTATGTTGTTATTTTAATGTCATGTTGTTATAAGATGTCAAGTTATAAGATGTTAAGTTATAAGATGTCAGGTTGTTGTTATAATGCCATGTTATAGTGTTATATTGTTATAAGATGTCATGATGTTATAATATTATGTTATTATAATGTCATGTTCTCATAAGATGTGATGTTGTTATAAGATGTAATGTTGTTGTTATAATGTCATGTTACTAGAATGTTTTGTTGCTATAATTTATATAATTGTTGTTATATTGTCATGTTATTATAAGTTATGCTTGTTATAAGGTGTCGCATGTTGTTGTTTATAATGCCATTTTGTTATTATAAATGTTATGTTGTTATAAGATGTCATGGTGTTATAATGTTATGCTGTTATTTATAATGTCCTGTTGTTATAAGATGTCAAGTTATAGATGGTAAGTTATAGATGTCATGTTGTTGATTAAAATGCCAGGTTATTATATGTTATATTGTTATAAGATGTCATGTTGTTATAATATTATGTTATTTAATGTCATGTTCTATAAGATGTTACATTGTTATAAGATGTAATGTTGTTGTTATATGTCATGTTATTTAGAATGTTTGTTGTTATAAGATGTCATATTGTTGTTATAATGTAATGTTATTATAATGTTTATGTTTACTGTTATAAGATGTTCATGTTGTTGTTATTAATGCCCGTTTATTATTATGTTATGTTGTTATAAGTGTCAGTTGTTGCTATAATATCATGTTGTTATCATAATGTTATGTTGTTAAAAGGATGTATGTTGTTATAATGTTTGTTATTATAAGTCAGTTGTATAAGATTCAAGCTTTAAGATGTTAAGTTATAGATGTCATGGTGTTGTTATAATGCCATGTTATTATACTTGTTATGTGTTATAAGATGTTATGTTATAATGTCTGTTGTTAATATATGTTACGTTATAAGATGTCATGTTTGTTATAATGTATGTTGTGAATATAACGTCATGTTGTTATAAGATGTTATGTTGTTATTATTAATGTCATGTTGTTATAAGATGTTATGTTGTTATAATATTCTGTAATAAATGTTCTGTTGTTATAAGATGTTTACGTTTTTGTAAGATGTCATGTTGCGTTACAATGCAATGTTGTTAGAAGATGTTATGTGTTATAAGATGCATGTTGTTATAAGATTGTCATGTTGTTGTTACAATGTCATGTTGTTCTAAGCTGTCATGTTTTTTTAAGTGTCATGTTGTTTTAATGTCATGTTGTTATTATAAGGGTATGTTGTTATTAGATGGTTCATGTTGATGTTATAATGTCATGTTGTTATACGTGTTATGTTGTTATAAGTTGGGATGTTGTTGTTATATATGCCAGGTTTATTATAATGTTTATTTTGTTATAAGATGCCATGTTGTTAGAATATTGTGGTTGTTATTATAACGTCATGTTGTTTAAAATAAAGATATGCTTGTTAAAAGTTGTCATTGTTGTTGTTATAATGTCATGTTATTGTAATGTTATGTGTTATAAGATGTCACGTTGCTGTATATAATGTATGTTGTTATTATAACGTTATGTTGGTTCTAAGTGTCATGTTGTTATAATGTTATGTTGTTATTATAATGTCATGTTGTTATTAGCTGTCATTTTTGTTATAGATATCATGTTGTTTATAATGTCATGTTGTCATAAGATGTTAGTTGGTTAGAAGATGTCACGTTTGTTCTTTATAATGTTATGTTGTTATTTTATATGTTCGGTTATAAGATGTATGTTGTTATTAAGTGTCATGTTGTTATTATAATGTATGTTGTTTATCAAGATGTCCATGTGTTATAAGGTTTATGTTGTTATTTTAATGTCATGTTGTTATTTAAGATGTATGTTGTTATTATATGTCATGTAATAAAAATGTTATGTTGTTTATAAGATGTTTAGTTATAAGATGTCATGTTGCTGTTTCAATTGCCATGTTGTTATCAGTTGTTATGTTGTTTATAAGATGTCATGTTATAAGATGTCATGTTGTTATTATAATGTTATGTGTTATAAGCGTGTCATGTTGTTATAATGTTTATGTTGTTGATTTTAATGTCATGATGTTATAAGATGTCAAGTTATAAGATGTTAAAGTTATAGTGGATGTCATGTTGTTGTTTCAATGCCATTGTTATAGTGTTCTATATTGTTATAAGATGTCATGATGTTATAATATTATGTTATTATAATGTCATGTTCTCATAAGATGTGATGTTGTTATAAGATGTAATGTTGTTGTTATAATGTCATGTTACTAGAATGTTTTGTTGCTATAAGATGTCATATTGTTGTTATATTGTCATGTTATTATAATGTTATGTTGTTATAAGGTGTCATGTTGTTGTTATAATGCCATTTTGTTATTATAATGTTATGTTGTTATAAGATGTCATGGTGTTATAATGTTATGCTGTTATTATAATGTCATGTTGTTATAAGATGTCAAGTTATAAGATGTTAAGTTATAAGATGTCATGTTGTTGATATAATGCCAGGTTATTATAATGTTATATTGTTATAAGATGTATGTGTTAATAATATATGTTATTATAATGTCTTGTTTCATAAGATGTCACATTGTTAGAAGATGTAATGTTGTTGTTATAATAATTGTCATGATTATTTGATGTTTTGTTGTTATAAGATGTCATTATTGTTTTGTTATAATGTAATGTTCTTATAATGTTATGCTGTAATAAGATGTCGTGTTGTTGTTGTAATGCCATGTTATTATAATGTTATGTTGTTATAAGATGTATGTTGTTGCTATAATTATCATGTTGTTATCTTTAATGTGATGTTGTTATAAGATGTCAGTTGTTATAAATGTTATGTTTATTATAATGTATGTTGTTATAGATGTCAAGTTATAAGATGTTAATGTTATAAAGATGTCTTGTTGTGTTATAAATGAATGTTATTATAAGGTTAAGTGTTATAAGATGTCATGTTATATACGTCATAGTTTGTTATTATAATGTCGTTTATAAGATGTCATGTTGTTATAATGTTATGTGTATTTAACGTCATGTTGTTATAAGATGTTATGTTGTTATCTATAAAGTCATGTTGTTATAAGATGTTATGTTGTTATAATAATGTCATGTAATAAAATGTTATGTTGTTATAAGATGTTACGTTGTAAGATGTCATGTTGCTGTTACAATGCCATGTTGTTAGAAGATGTTATGTTGTTATAAGATGTCATGTTGTTATAAGATGTCATGTTGTTGTTACAATGTCATGTTGTTATAAGCTGTCATGTTGTTATAAGATGTCATGTTGTTATAATGTCATGTTGTTATTATAAGGTTATGTTGTTATTAGATGTCATGTTGGTGTTATAATGTCATGTTGTTATACAGTGTTATGTTGTTATAAGATGCGATGTTGTTGTTATAATGCCAGGTTATTATAATGTTATATTGTTATAAGATGCCATGTTGTTAGAATATTGTGTTGTTATTATAACGTCATGTTGTTATAAGATTGTTGTGATAAGATGTCATGTTTTGTTAAATGTCATGTTATTGTAATGTTATGTTGTTATTAAGATGGTCACGTTTGCTGTTATAATGTCATCTGTTGTTATTATAACGTTATGTTGTTATAAGATGTCATGTTGTTATAATGTTATGTTGTTAGTATAATGTCATGTTGTTATAAGCTGTCATTTTGTTATAAGATGTCATGTTGTTATAATGTCATGTTGTCATAAGATGTTAAGTTGTTAGAAGATGTCACGTTGTTCTTATAATGTTATGTTGTTATTATAATGTTCTGTTATAAGATGTCATGTTGTTATAATGTCATGTTGTTATTATAATGTTATGTTGTTATAAGATGTCATGTTGTTATAATGTTATGTTGTTATTTTAATGTCATGTTGTTATAAGATGTTATGTTGTTATTATACATGTCATGTAATAAAAATGTTATGTTGTTATAAGATGCTTAAGTTATAAGATGTCATTTTGCTAGTTACAATGCCATGTTGTTTAAGATGTTATGTTGTTATAGATGTCATGTTATAAGATTGTCATGTTGGTATATAATGTTATGTTGTTATAAGATGTATGTTGTTATAATGTATTGTTGTTATTTTAATGTCATGTTGTTATAAGATGTCAATTTATAAGATGTAAGTTATAAGATGTCAATGTTGTTTGTGTACAATGCCATGTTTAGTGTTTAGTGTTATAAGATGTTCATGATGTTTATATTTATGTATTATTAATGTCATGTGCTCATAAGATGTTGATGTTTGTTATAAGATGTAATGTTTGTTTGTTTATAATGTCATGTTACTAGAATGTTTTGTTGCTATAAGATGTCATATTGTTGTTATATTGTCATGTTATTATAATGTTATGTTGTTATAAGGTGTCATGTTGTTGTTATAATGCCATTTTGTTATTATAATGTTATGTTGTTATAAGATGTCATGGTGTTATAATGTTATGCTGTTATTATAATGTCATGTTGTTATAAGATGTCAATTTATAAGTGTTAAGTTATGAAGATGTCATTGGTGTTGATATTAATGCCAGGCAGGTTATTATAATGTTATAGTGTTATAAGATGTCATGTTGTTTATAATGTTATGTTATTATAACTGTCATGTTCTCATAAGATGTTACATTGTTAGAAGATGTAATGTTGTGGTTATAATGTCAGGTTATTAGAATGTTTTGTTGTTATAAGGATGTCATATTGTTGTCTTATAATGTAATGTTATTATAATGTTATTGCTGTTATAAAGATGTCAGTTGTGTTATAATGCCAGTTATTATAATGTTATGTTGTTTTAGACTGTCACTGTGTTGCTATGTAATATCATGTTGTTATCATAATGTATGTTGTTTAGATGTCATGTTTTATAATGTTATGTTATTATAATGTCATGTTGTTTATAAGATGTCAAGTTATAGATGTTAAGTTATAAGATGTCATGTTGTTGTAATAATGCCATGTTATTAATAATTTATGTTGTTATAAGAATTGTATGTTATAATGTCATGTTGTATTATAATGTTACGTTATAAGATGTCATGTTGTTATAATGTTATGTTGTTATTATAAAACGTCATGTTGTTATAGATGTTATGTTGTTATTATAAGGTATGTTGTTATAAGATGTTATGTTGTTGTATAATGTCATGTAATGGTAAAAAATGTATGTTTTATAAGATGTTACGTTGTCAGATGTATGTTGCTGTACATGCCATGATTGTTAGAGATGTTATGTTGTTATAAGATGTCGTGTGTTATAAGATGTCTTGTTGTTGTTACAAATGTCATGTTGTTATAAGCTTGTTCATGTTGTTATAAAGTGTCATGTGTTATAATGTCATGTTGTTATTATAAGGTATGTATGTGATTAGATGTCATGTGTGTAATATTGTTCCCCCTCTCTGTTGTATACAGTGTTATGTTGTGATAAGGAGGGTGTTGTTGTTATAAATGCCACGGTTATTATAATGTTATATTGTTATTAAAGATGCCATGTTGTTAGATATTGTGTTGTTATATAACGTCATGTTGTATAAGATATGTTGTTATTATGATGTCATTGTTGTTGTTATAATGTCATGTTATTGTAATGTTATGTTGTTATAAGATGGCACTGTTGCTGTTATAATGTCATGTTGTTATTATATCGTTATGTTGTTAAAGGATGTTAATGTTGTTTTAATTTATGTTGTTTTATAATGTCATGTTGTTATAAGCTGTCATTTTGTATAAGATGTCATGTTGTTATAATTGTCATGTGTGTCATAAGATGTTAAGGTTGTTAGACGATGTCACGTTAGTTCTTATAATGTTATGTTGTTATTATAATGTTCTGTTATATGATGTCATGTTGTTATAATGTCATGTTGTTATTATAATGTCAGTGTAATAAATGTTATGTTGTGATAAGTTGTTAAGTTATAAGTGTCATGTTGCTGTTACAATGCCATGTTGTGCTAAGATGTTAGTGTTACTAAGATGTCATGTTATAAGATGGTCATGTTGTTATTAGAAATGTTATGTTGTTATAAGCTGTCATGTTGTTATAATTTATGTTGTGGTATTTTAATGTCATGTTGATATAAGATGTCAAGTTTATAAGATGTTAAGGTTATAAGATGTCATGTTGTTGTTACAATGCCATGTTCTAGTGTTTTATTGTTATAAGATGTCCATGAGTTACTAATATTATGTTATTATAATGTCATGTCTCATAAGATGTGGATGTGTTATAAGATGTAATGTTGTTGATATAATGTCAT
>CM054141.1:326584-354084 GCA_028751875.1 Rapana venosa
TTATGTTTGATTTCCACATTTTGTATCTTCTCTTTTGTATTATCATCACAGGAATCCATACAGTACTCGTGTAAAGCATATTCTATTTCAGTGTGTACTTCGTGAAAAAATGAAAATATTTTAAAGCGGCTGAATTTTCAGAAAGACGCTGTTTTAGTTCCTTGCCAAAACCAAAGTCAGGATCACTTTTGAATGACCTGACCAACAGTCTGGTAGAATATCGGCATCTTTATAGTATAGGAAAACAGTGTCTGACAGACATCTGAAAAAGGTCTACCTGGCTAAAATTTAATGGAGTTGGCTTTATTCACGTGTAACGATGACATTCAGCATCATTCTTTCTCCAGATGTCAGCTATATCCATATCCACTATTACCTTCTTTACTTCCCGCTTTGATTTATGATTAACATGCTTGTAATAACCATAGTCACATTTACACTTGACTCATTACTAAAGTCCAAATGCAATTACGGCATGGTTTTCCTATTGTTTTGCAGTTTGACAAAGATCCTAATAGAACTTATGCTTACTTTTATTTAGACCATTTAAATTAACCACAATTAATTCCTTTAGCAATTCTTAAAAATCTTTTGTCAGGAAATTTTCCATCAGCTCTTAAAACAGCAATAGTCACACCTCTACTGAAAAAGCACGACCTCGATCCCAACATTCTGAAGAATTATAGACCTGTCTCAAACTTACGTTTTGTCTCTAAAGTACTAGAAAAAGTTGTTCTCAAACAGATCATTCGATTGATCTCCTTCCCCCTTTTCAATCTGCCTATCGCCCTAACCACAGCAACGAAACCACCCTAGTCCACACTTTAGATACACTTCTACTTGCCTCTCATGCAGGAAAAATCTCCCTCCTCACTCTTCTTGACTTATCTGCAGCCTTTGACACTATAGATCACTCGATTCTTCTTTCTCGCCTCCAAAATACGTTTGGTATTAATGGCACAGCCCTCACCTTGTTTACTTCATACCTCACAGATTGATTCCAGAAAGTTATTGTAAACAAAATTCAATCAAAACCTGTCAAAATGGAATGTGGGGTCCAACAGGGATCAGTCCTGGGCCCTGTTCTCTTCACTGTCTACACTGCTCCACTCTCACTTATAATAAATAATCACCATACTGATCATCATTTCTATGCCGATGATACTCAGCTTCAGTGCAGTGATACTGTTGAAAACTTGCCTTTCCTCCTGACAAATATGTCCTACTGCCTTCAAGGCATTCAAAACTGGATGACTCAGAACAAGTTACAACTTAATGCCGATAAAACCGAAGGGACCGAACATAAACTTTCCTCCATTACAAAAACTTTATTAGAATTCGGACATACGCCAGTTCCTTTGTCTACTTCTGTGAAGTATTTAGGAGTAGTTCTTGACAACACACACTCTATGAAAAAATTCATCACCCAGACCTGCCAGTCTTGCTACTATCAATTACGGCGTTTAAGCGCAATTCGCAAGTATCTGTCCACTGACCAACTTCCAAGCTTGTCACATCTCTCATTCTTTCACGTTTAGACTCTTTTAATTCTCTTTTGGTTGCCTTCCAGCATCATCCATCCACTCTCTTCATACAAAACTCTGCAGCTCAACTGGTCCTAAGAAAAAAATCTGAACACATCACTCCTCTTCTGCGATCTCTTCACTGGCTGCCTGTCTCACAAACACTGAAGTATAAGATCAATACCCTCTGTTTCAAATGTCTCCACAAATCTGCACCCTCTTATCTCTGTAACTGTCTTCACCTGTACACTCCCTCCCGTTCCCTTCGTTCAGCTGCTGATACTTTGTGCTTTCGAACACCCAGATTCAAACATCCACTGTTGGCCGTCGCTCTTTCTCTGTTTCTGGTGCATCCACCTGGAATGACCTCCCTCTTTTACTTCGCCAAAAGCCTTCATTTGATACCTTCAAATCCAGCCTCAAAACACACGTATTTCCTACCTGAGACTTTCCACTCATATCTGTCCCTAATTTTCAACAGCATCCTTCACCTCCTAAGTGTGTGTGTGTGTGTGTATATGTGTGTGTGTGTGTGTGTGCGTGTGTACGTGCGTGCGCACGCATGGATTTGAAATCTTTTGTTCATTATGTTTAAGGAGAGTTGCATGCCTGTAAATGGTTTGAGTGCAAGCGCTTCGATTTGTTTGTTTTACAAGATTCAGCGCTATATAAATTCCATATATTATTATTATTATTAAATTGAACTATTATTCATTTCCAATAGGATCTCTTTTGACATAGTTCACTTTGAACTCAAGTTATTGTCAAATAATACAGTTAACCCTTTTGAATGTGCCATCTATGAAGCAAATATGCTTTTTTGATCATTTCTAAGTTATTTGTCAAACTGTGTACCTGTACCCTGAAAAAATGGTAGAGTATGACATTTTTCAGGTAATGAAAGACCTCTCTCTTTTTTGTTGGTAATATAGTCCTTTAAATTTAATGATGATAAAATTAAGATATAGCCTACATTGTTGCATTTCTTAAAATTTAAGTGACACAATCATATAATATTATATGTTCTTCAGAAATAAAGCATGCTTGCATCTCAGACACATACCAAAAAGTACACCAAAGATTAAAGATATGCATCACATCTTGAAATGAAGGTAAAGAGCATACCCTCAAAGACTTGTTTTAACAGTAGTAAAAAGTAAAGGTGTCCCAAGGTCGGAGGGGAGTACGGTATCAGAGACCTCATATTCTCAAGGAGTCAGCATATTCAGGGTGGCGCCCATCTCCTCTCCTTCGCTGCTTTACCTTCCCTGACCCAAAAGAGGGCAGGTACCCATTTACAGCTGGGTGAACTGGGGGACTGTACTGAAGCCAAGGCACACAAGCCGTCACCCATCCAACTGGTAACCACACTCGATGGTGCTTAACTCATTGGAGTCGCAGTGAAATGGATCTCGCCATTTTGTAGTGACGCATGATTTTCGCTATATTTGAAAAATTCAGCAGACTTACCCAACATAATAATGACATACACATCATACATCATTGAAAAGTTTGTAATGTCTTCTTTTGAGATCGTTTCACGGTTTTTTAATCGATGACTGTATTTTATTTTTTACAAATTTTCAAAATATGTCACTGAATGCTGAAAAATAAAATGTTTTGAAAATTAGGGCTGGTACCTTAAATGGCCTTTAACTATTCATCAACTAGTCCCCTTGAAGCAATGTGATGATTTCTCACCAAAGTAAAGTTCCCTGAAGCTGGCTGAATCCATGTGATGTCACTTTTTGTAAAAGAGATTTTTTTTTAAAGAATAATAATACTGGAGTGCTTGAAATCCCAAAGATATCACTTGTTCACATGTCAAACAAAATTGGCCAACAGACAAAAACTAGGCAAGCTTATGGTCAAGGAAAGCAACTGTGTTTAGAAAAATGATTGCCCTACAGGCCAGAGTACTTTCCCTTGAGTTAACCATCACTTTGTGTTTTTAAAAAATTCCTAAGTCTGCCGATTCTTAAGCTTCGGCACGTCACAGTAAAGGAGAAGAGTAGCTTCGGCACAGCCTCAATGAGTTTTAACCTTGGCTGGGGGAAAGCGAGTCCTCCGACCACTGAGCATGAGCTATCCCTTCCCCATTTTAACAGTAAAGTATACAAAGAGAAATGTTCTTTCGCCTGATCCATTGTATGTGTGTTAAAAGTTATACATGACAGGTTCACAAAACGTAATCAACGTGTATGTCCTACCTAGCTACTGGCATGGAGTCAAGCCTCCCTGACTCTGCCTTAGGGCCTACATGCTGTATTTCAGAAAGACCAAGGTCGTGTTCTACCCTCTCGCCAGCCACTCCAAATCAATTATAAATAACGGTCAAACAAATCTCTAGTTCTATTGCAAAATATACACTGGACATAGCTGTGTGTATGTTTGTCCGTCGTGTTCGACGATGACCTCTTAAACAGCAGAGGAGGCAGCCCACAGTACATCCCCACTCTCTCGGCCAAGTGGGCATAAGGACAGTCAGTGTTGGAGATGTTCTCCAAAGGCCAACTAGCCCCCAGGGCTGCAGCAAATAAGGACTGTGCAAGTCATACCTCCTAGTCAGAGAGTCATAGTCGATCACTAAAGACTAAGATGTAAAGTGGAATTCCATGAGTGGGAAAACCACTGGTCATACAGCCTCTCACTTTGCTGTTGCCCCCAGCGTCAATGGTTTAATCAAGAACTATGATAAACCCCAGGCGCTGACGGCATAACTGGCACATAAGCCATAAATAGCATGAACATTAACACGGCACGACAGGAGCAAACAGAAAAGAAAAAGAGAGAGAGAAAGAATAAATTCTCCCTAGGCTTTTACTACTGCAAGTGAGCATAGGCGTGAGTATCTGAACGTGTCCATGCAATACACTGTGTCAATATCCAGTCACTTGTGCAGCAGGCAACATTTAGGTCACCATATATAGTGCCAACCAAAGACTGTGAACAAGAACTAGCCTACACCTTCAGCCTCGTTAGAGTAGGCCATTGTGTGCCAGTGGGAACGGATGACAAAATTTACAAAACCGCATACACACGGGAACAGGATGTAAAAAAGCACATAAGTGCTTATTCCATTATCCTCAATATAAAAGAATACATAGATAAATAAATAAACAAATAAATACATACATATACTGGCCGAACCTTAATGGTGACCATATAGAATTCCCTGTTACTGCAATATGAACAAAAGACAGGACGTGGGACATTGAGAACATTCAGAATTGTTTTCTCACTGTCCACCTTCCCCTCCCCCCCCCCCTTTTTTTTTAACGCACGTGTGGTTGGTGAAAACTTTGATCACACAGGCTGCACTCCACAGATGTGTTTTACGCTCAAAGGCTACTGTGTCGCAGTTGAGATTTCCCCAGCTTTTGGCTGACATTATCCATTCAGGTAGATTGATCCTACCTATGTTAAGAGAAGCACTATCTGTCTCACTCTATTTCTGTCTTTGTCGTGTGTGTGTGCTCGTTTTAACGTCTATCCATTAAAAGTTATATTAGACAGTGTGCGTGTGTGTTGGCAAGACAGCTATGTATAAATATTGATTTTAAAAACTAAATTTAGAGAACCAACGTTCATCTTTTTTACAAAATATATCACATAAAATCACGCGTATGAGGCTCACATGTTCTCCATTCACAAATAAAAAGAAAGAACACTAAATAAACAAAGGGGCAGCATGCTTTCATCTATAAAATGAGGGATCACACAGAACAAAACGATAGATCTATGTTGGTTGCTCCACTCGGAACTTCTCATGACAGGTGTGTATTTTTCTAGCCAGGGGTAAAAAGTGAGAGGATGGAAGTTATATAGGTAGGAGCACCGTTGAGGCTTCAACACATGTTGGCTTCCCTACCCTTTCGTCCCTGTGTCTGTAAAGCTCTCTTCAACACGTGTAGTCAGTCTTCAGTTGTACATTGCTTCAGTGGACGCAGTGGCTCTAAACTGGCAACTCAAGCAGAACCGGGTCAGGTAGGTTTTCCAGTTTTCCTTTTCTTCCTTTGATAGGCCTAGATGAATCTAGTGCTAGTGATCGGTTTGCTTGGTTGCCAGGAACAAGTTCGGAAATAATTTCCCAAGTTCTCCCTCGCAAACAAGTTGGTAAGCTATTTCTCTGTGTGTGTGTGAGTGTGTGTGTGTGACGCGTGTGCACGCACCACGCGCGCGCGTGTGTGTGTGGCAAGAAAGCAAGGCTAGGCACAGTAATGTTTTAATGGCTGTATGAGTAAGCATCATTGTGGGCTTGCCCTGTTGGGGCTACTTAATCAAAAAGGAAAATACTATGCGCTCTCAGTATCCAAAACCCGCATAGGAACATACGAAAGTACACAACACACAAGACGTCAAGTGAAAAACATCAAAGCAGATATCAAGGCGAAAATGCACAAGAAAGACCAAATGATACTATCGAGGAAAGTAGAAAATAAAATATGCAAACGAAAAAAAGCATAGAGAGAGACCATTTAAACCTACGTGGGCGCACATGTCTGGTTTCAGACATGGACGCAGTACAACAGAGCAGATCTTAACATAAGACTCATAATGGAAAAATATCTCCAGCATCAACAGGAAGTCTACCTTGTCTTTATGGATTTTAAGAAAGCATTCGGCAGAGTTTGGCACGCTGCACTGTGGGCAAATATGAACCTCTACAACATCAATGCCAACCTAATCAGAGTCGTACAGAGCCTCTATGAGAATGCATCAAGTGCAGTGTTTCACAACAACAACATAGGTGATTGGTTTCGGACGACGGTCGGTGTTGCGCCAGGACTGCCTGCTCTCCCCTACTCTCTTCAACCAATTTCTTGAGAGAATCATGGAAGAAGCACTAGAAGAACATGAAGGAATAGTGAGTATTGGAGGAAGAACAATCACAAACTTGCGCTTCGCTGATGATATTGGATTAGCTGGTCACGAGCAAGAACTAACAGACTTGGTGAACCGCTTAGAAGAAAAATCAACAAAATTTGGTATGGAAATCAGCGGGGAAAAAACAAAAGTGATGACAAACAGCAACTTCACATCAGAAATCAAAATCAAAGACCAGAAACTTCAAAATGTTAACAGATTCATATATTTGGGATCTATCGTGACAGACGAGGGATCAAAACCAGAAATACTGTCAAGAATTGCCCAGACCACAGCTGCAATGACCAAGCTCAAACCCATCTGGAGCAACAGAAAAATCGCCATCAGTTACAAAATCGACTGATGCGTCCTCTGGTCATGCCAATCTTCTTGTATGCATGTGAATCATGGACCCTCACAGCGGACTTAGAGAGAAGAATAAGAGCTGTAGAAATGAGGTGCTTCCGAAGTTTCTTAGGCATCTCATACAAAGACCACATCACGTATGAAGAAGTCAAGAGACGCATCCGCAATGAAATCGGGCCCTATACTGACCTTCAAACACTCGTCAGACAACGAAAACTGAAGCGGTTTGGTCATGTCACACGCTCATCTGGTCTTGCTAAAACAATCCTACAAGGCACAGTGAGGGGAGGAAGAAGAAAAGGCAGACAAAGAAAGAGATGGGAGGACAACATTCGAGAGTGGACAGACATGGAGCTGAGAGACACCCTGAGGGCGGCTGAGAGACGAGAGCACTGGAGAAAGGTGGTTGACGAAGCTTCGAAGGCGCCCCAAAGGATTCGGAATCTGAGGGATCGGTGAGGGTGACGATGACCAGCGCACATGTATGTTCTCCTTTATGGATAATATGAATATATGTCAATATTCTGTTTCCTAACAGATGTGAATTGTGGTTTGATGCGTTTCAGTGGCTGGTCTGCTGTCATAAATACATGTCGCTTTGTTAAGAGCTGTATTTCCTGATATATCACAGGTGTGTGAGTGATGATGTGGAACAGGATGACATTTTGCTTTTGTGCACCACTTTAAGCCAAGGCAAATTTCTCTGCATGAAATGTGGGCTGCTCTCCCCATGGAGAGCTCGTCACCACATTCACGAGCAGTGCGACCCTCCCATCCCCCCTTTTTTTAAAAATCTGCGTGTGTATTTGTTTCCATATCAGAATGGCTTTTTTCTACATTATTTTGCCAACCAGGCACACCTCTCTTGTTGCCATGGGCTCTTTCGCGTACGTTAAAACCATATTCTCTGCGTTTGGCACAGCTTAGGTATATGATCATCTGTGGGTGTTTGGTCAACGATGTGGTTGGCTGTTTCAGTCATTGCAATGTTGAAGCTGTTAATCAGGCTGTCATCCTACTTCAGTGTCCTGGTTGTCGAGAAAGAGGAGTGGAGCAAGTTGTCATTCTATGGTTGCTTTGAAGTATACTGCTCGGGTACTTGAGTTTCTCAGGATTGAACTGGATCCTTACCTTGCCCTGCTTCTTAGTCTTCTTGAGGTGAAGTCTGAACGTCAGAATCAGAATCGAAATCAGAAGGGTTTTTTTGCCATAAAAGTCACATGGACTTATTTGACACAACACAATAACCTGTTCACAATTCAATACAGCGTATTATTCATTGGTCAGTGGGTCTGAAATGATGTGCAAGAAAACATCATGTTGCCTTCTATCTTATTCTAATATTTTTTTTCTCTTTGTTCAAAACAGGTACAAGCATGACTAATTATTTCGGCTTAATGTTATCTGTTAAAATAATCTTGTTTAATGTGTCTATAAAAAAAAAGGTAAAGGAGTCCCATAACCTATAAGGTCGTAGGGGAGCGAGGCGTCAGAGACCTCACTTCTCTAGGGCCAGCATATTGAGGGCGGCGCCCATCTCCTCTCCCTCGCTGCTTTACCTTCCCTGACCCTAAAGAGGGCAGGTACCCATTTACAGCTGGGTGAACTGGGGGAACTGTACTGAAGCCAAGGCGCGCAAACGGTCACCCATCCAACTGGTAACCACGCTCGACGCTGCTTAACTTGGCTGGGGGAAAGCGAGTGCTCCGACCACTGAGCTATCCCGTCCATAACATTCATGTGTCTATAACATTCATAATTACTTTGACATTAGCATTCAGAGTTATCAAAAAGTTTTTACTTTGTGCTGTTTGTAAAATGTATTCATCCAGTAAATGAAACTCGTCTCCTATTTTGTTGCAGTATTGACAAGTTCTATTCTCTCTTGGTATATTTTTATGTCTTCATTTTTCTATCATTAAATCGTGGCAACTTGTACCAAACTTACAAATTGTTTTCCTATGGTTTTTGTTTTCACAGTTAATTAGATATTGCTCTAATCTATATTTATTGGTCACGGAATTATAAAAGTTAAGTTTTGTAGAATTTTGTTTCTGGTTAATCCAAAACTTTTTATATAAACTCCCAAACTTCGTTTGCACTGCATGGCACAATCGATGTACATCAAGTGTACTTTGGTTTTCCCATACATGTTTAAAGCCAATTTTATACAGAAAATTTTTAACTGTGCTAATCCAACGATCAGATTTCTTATTCTGATACATATAATCATATACTTTTCTAATATAAGTTTGTGTCTTTCTCTGTTACATGTGCCCAAAAAGACACTGACATAATTCTAACAGTAAGTGGAAATGTGCGAAGTTCTCCTAAAGTAGGTAATGCCATTGCTTTTAATGTTTTCCCAAAGTTTGTTTACAGAAGTGTACATGAATATTTTGGTAAAGATACCTCACGCCTGCTCAAAACAGGAACACTCCGACTCTTTAGGTGGCGGCCGGAACTTGCACTTGATAGCCTCACTGGAATTCTTCCTCACCGCTGCCTAGGCTCTGCACGGTCAGGGGTCAAAGTCCAGCATCTCGCGGTGCCGCCACACATTCCTTCTTAGTTGTCTGTTAGTCACTAGGCGACTTTTTTTTTAATTTGAAAGGTATTTTTTACCATACGCTGCCGGATTCCTCACTAGCCAAGTGCATAATATATTTGTGTGTGATTGCATTGTGTGTGAAGTCAAGTCAAAATGATATTTATTGAGGGTTAAGATTAAGTTTACACAACTTTTTCCCATCCTGCCCGCACTAAAAAAAAAAAGAAAATTGACATATAAAAGCATTCAAAAGACAATGTTGATACATGTTAAAAAATATATATATATAATGGGTTTTTTTTAATCCAGACTAACAAAACATGATAACACAAAACAAGACATTATAACATAAGCTCAAGTCATACAGACAAATGAAGAAAAAATTTTTTTTAGATAACAAGACTCACAAAATATGATAAACTAAACCAAAACAGTATACCATAAGCTCAAATCATACAGGCAAATGAAGAAAATACAAAATAACAAAGGTAGCAAAGCAGCCAGATATCAGGAATATAGTAACCTTTGTACACGGTCCATAGCTGAATGAAGGTTGAAAAACAGAACACGGCTTTAATAACCACAGCTTGGAAAACTGTGGGGTTGTACACAAACATTGTACATTTTGGGTGCCTATGTCGTCGTACCATGGTACCAGCTTCAAAAAACAGCTAGAGTGAGTTATGTTTCTGGTTTATGAAAGATGACAAGAGTCTATTGCGGAGGGGTGTGTGTGTGTGTGTGTGTGGGTGTGTGGGTGTGTGTGTGTGTGTGTGAACCAGGCACGCACGCATGTTAGTTCTTCAGGTTAACGTCCTTCCAGGAAAAGACGGTTAAGTGTGTGTGTGTGTGTGTGTGTGTGCGCGATGGTGTGGTAAGTAGATTACCTCCCATGCGATCAGAGCGACATGTTACTATTTTGGGACACACCTGCATCTTCCCTGTTCATACTGTGCTGTCATAGCCTAGAAGTTGTACAGTGTCGTGGCAGATCAAGTATCTCCACTCTGTTACAAATTGGCGTCATCGACAGGATAGTGAAAGAGACTGGATCATCAAATATGCTAGCCCTTCTTCACAATTGTACCACAGGACGTGGTACAGTTGAGCTGGGGTAGGTGCTAAGTAGATTACCTCCCGTGCGATCAGAGCGACGTTATCCTATTTTGGGAAACACTTGCAAATTGTGCAGCGCTCTGTTTCCTTGGGTGGTGGTTGAAAACTACCCGTTGCATACACTTTGCCTTCGTGGTAAAATGTAATATTTATGCAGCCTCTTTCTTAGAGGCCATATCCTCCCTATTCATACTGTGCTGTCATAGCTGAGAAGTTGTACAGAGAAATATCTCTACTCTGTTACATATGTATGTACGTGTATGAGTATATGAGTGAAATTGTGGGTGTTTGTGAGTGGGTATCTGGTTTTCTATGTTATAGTTTCATTTTTGTATCGAGGATATGGAATAAGACATTTATGTGCCCTTTTACACCAGTCCCCTGTGTTACATGGCGGTTTTAGGTGCTAATTGTTACCCCCGGCGACAGGCCTTATCCTATTAAACCGCAAACAGCGCTGTTCCGGTGTTTAACTAGTGGCAACGACTTTCTTCGTGGTTGGAAATTAGGCCTCTTTTAAGTATCCTCCCATCATCCTAAAAAATTTGTGCGAGAAAATTCTATGTTACTATGTTAACTCAGGGGAAGAGTAAATCTGTGTGTTGGTGATGTGGTTTGGTCTATTTAGTTTATTCTTGGAATCGCAGTATCTAACCAAAGACCTTTTACCCGTCCCTGTGTTTGCATGCGTGCGTTTTATAATATACGAAATTGTTCATGGGCACGTGGCTCCTACAAATGCGTGACAGTGTGTACGCTGCGCAAGTTTTTGCGTGTTGGACAGCGGTGTGCTGTTTTAGTCCAGTCAAAAGACCTTTAGCGAACAGGTCTGTCATGTACCTCCAGGGCCATTCCTTTGAAAGGGAACTAGCCGGGATATCAAGAACCATGTTTAAATCCTACAACCCCGTCCATGGATGACAAGTGACGTGTAGCTAAATATACTCAGAGAATTAAACTTTTATGGTCTAGTTTACTGCGGACCCTTTTTGCTTTGATGTCAGCGACGTCTATGTATATTGAGTCCCAGTGGTAAAAGAACACTAAGCAACATTTAAAGACCTAGAGCTTCATTTAATATATAGGAATAATCAAGAACATGTTGTAATCAAACAGTCAAGGATAACAAGTAGAACAAAAATTCCAGAAATTAAACTTCAAGATACTATAATACCAAAATTTTGACTTTGATTTAACATTACTAGTAAATATTGCCAAAGTATGGGGTAAAACACAAGTGGCTTTAGAGAGTTTCAGACATTTTATATGATTAAGTACAAGAAACAGGTGATCATCACAGGATTCCGACTGGGCTGTGTAGCGACATTCGAAATTCTGCAGAGAAGTATATCATTTTAGATGCTTTTTTAGCGTTCAGATGATTCCAAGTAACGGATCTTTCAGTGTGCTAGAAATGATTTTTTTAGATTCTGGCAAAGAGTAAGTGAAGTCTGTCTTCTGTGTCTGCCTGCTCTCTCTATCTTCCTCATCTTCCTCTCTCTCTCTCTCTCTCTCTCTCTCTCTCTCTACTCTCTCCTCTTGTATGTGTGTGTGGTGGGGGAGTATAGGGCGTGCATGCATGTATCTGTGCCTCTGTGTGGTGTGTGTGTGTGTGTGTTGTTTTGGTGTCTGTTTTTTTCTTTTTTGCTTTGAATTCAAAGTGTAGGTCTATGTGCAATTTGTTTTTTTCACAACACGGAAGTTGATACGCTTTAAAAATAAAGGTACATACGTTTTTGATCCCACCATTTTTTTAAAAACATTATCTGAAGAAACTTTTTGTATAGTATCAGAAACGTCAGTGAAATAAAAAAATTTTTTAAACCTGAGTCATTTGTGAGCTATCTTTGCCTGATAACAGTGTGTGATACCGACATTTGCTTTATCGTGTGTGCTCAGGACCATATGAGCTGCACTGGAATTGGTTAGGCTAGTGAACAAACGTTCAGCTGTAGCAAGGATACGGCTAAAAGTTGATGAAACAGTGGACTGTGTAGGTGCTGTTTTGCCATGACCATGCTGTAGAGTTTATGGTGAAGTCAGATAGCCGACACTAATGACTGCCAGACACTCTGCCTCTCACGGCTCTGCAGGCGGTAGGCACCGTGGTCGAGTGGTTTAGGCGGTCGACTCGTGATCCAGAGGTCGCGGGTTCGATCCCCGCTCGGTTCGGTGTTGTGTCCTTGGGAAAGACACTTTACTCCTATTTTCCTCACTCCACCCAGGTGTACAAGTGGGTACCAGCTCTGCTGGGGAAGTATCTGGCGACAGACTAGCGTCCTGTCACAGGGGTGGTGAAAAACCATCAGTTCGCTTAATGCTACAGAAACTGGGATAAGCTCCGGCTCTATGGGCCTTCTGGATCGAAAGAACATACATGCCAACCAGAATGAAAGAAAGTATTGCAGAGTTTGGAGTTAACAGAAAGCTTGTTTAAAGGTCTTTGTAAAGAGTGCTTTGTTTGTCTTTTTCTTTGACAAGTCGTTGTGGAAGACGACGCGTGTAAGAAACAATGGTAATTTACGGCAGAACACAGCGCAAGCCGCCAGGCCCCTAGGCTGTTGGGGCCTTTCCTCATGCCCTGTGTAGTTAGTTATAAATACCAACGCCCTGCCAGCTGCGGGTCATGAATCTGATATTTGGAATTTTTCTCTTTTTCTGTATAAAGCATTGAAGCTTCGAGATACTGCAACGTCATAGATGATTGCTGTTCAACATGTTGTTAACTGTGACTGATGCATTGTTTTTTGTTACGTTCTTTCATCGAGTGTTATTCTACTTCTTTTCTTTCACCAACCCCTCCATGAAGGGCGGTGGCCTAAACACGAATAAATCATCCGAATCTCTCTCTCTCTCCCTCTCTCCCTCCATCTCTCTCCCTCCCTCCCTCCAGCATCCCTCCTTCTCTCCCTCCCTCCCTCTTTTTTCTCCTTCCGTCTCTCCTCCAGCATTGCAATCTATGTAATTAATGTCATACTGAACATAGATCTATTTCCGTGACGTCGTCGATGTACTTTAATGACTGCAGATGTCTTTTTCTTCCAACACAGGTGCTACACCACTACTGCTGACAGGAGAGAGAGAGAGAGGATAAATAGAGAGAAGAGAGAGAGAGAGAGACTGCAGAGATGGGAGGGAGAGGGCTGACACTCTTTGCCGTTCTGACCGCCCTGTGCTTCTGGACTGCAGCTGATGCCGCGCCACGCTCTAGTGCTGATGGTATGCTGTCTGTCTGTCTGTCTGTCTGTCTGTCTTTTTCTTTCTTTCTTTTTTTTCTGGCTGTCTGATTGACTGACTGGTGAAATAACTGATTGCTAAATTAACTGGCTGACTTCTAGCTGGCTGGTAAATTTATATAATATGTGTGTGTGTGTGTGTGTGTGTGTGTGTGTGTGTGTGTGTGTGTGTGTGTGTGTGTGTGTGTTGTGTGTGTTGTTGTGTGTGGTACGTGCCTTTGCTTTACACTTTCAGTATTTTTGTGTCTGTAATCCATGAACTATCTATTTACATTTCTTCTATTACATTTCTTCTTTGTGTGGTGGTGGTGGTGGTGGTGGTGGTGGTGGTGGTGGTGTGGATGATGATGTGGATGGTGGTGTGGATGATGATGATGATGATGATGATGATGATGATGATGATGATGATGATAGAAGAAGAAGAAGAAGAAGAAGAAGCGGATATCTCAGTTTTCACCAATTTATTTATTTTCTCCTTATCAGTGAATGGCAGAGAGCCCTGCCATAGTTGTATTGATTCAAACTATGAACAAGGTGAATTGTGTCTTTCTTTCTGAAGTTCTGCTTGACTCCGATTTTCTTAGTTTCTATCGATGTGGATAGATGCTTTTTTTCATGTATCAAGCACTGACAGACTCGGCTTCTGGAGGGAGGGAGGGAGAGAGGGAGAGAGAGAGAGAGTAGAGAGAGAGAGAGAGAGAGAGTGTGTTGTGTGTGTGTGTGTGTGTGTGTGGTGTGTGATGGTGTGTGTGTGGTGGTTGTTGTCGTTGTTGTTGTGGTTGTTGTTGCTATTGCTGCTACTGCTGCTTGGATTTTAAGTCTGTTCACTCTAAGTGATATTAACGGGAAGGGGAGGGGTCACTTAAGTTGATGGATGTGTGCAATAAAGTGGGTTTTTATTGCTAAATAACGTAGACAGTACACAGAAACTGGCTAAATAATGATAGCAGCAAATAATGAACAACAAGAAAATGCTATGACTTATGATACAACTATAACAATTGTCCTAGAGGACTGTTCATTAAAGATTTTGTTATACGAAACACCCAATTAAAAGTTGTTAATATCTTTTCCAAGGATTTCTAAGAAAAAGGGCAAGAAAGATTTTAGACTCTTGTGTTCAAAAACTATTTGAATGCAAATAGTTTTATTAGTTTTCTGTATTTGGTGATAAACGCATTCAATGTCATCCGAAAAAAAAAAAAGCGCTAGCCTTTCTTGCCGTGACAAAACTCGTATTGGTCTCAGAGTGATGGATATCCCTTAAAACAGGGACAGTGAAGAAAGCTCTGTCTGAAATGTGCTGCTCTGGATCATAAGCTTGTTTGGCCCTGCTCCACGATGCCTCCTCTAGTAACTGACAGTCCTCTTGTAAAGATAATGGAACATGTAGTTCTACAGAACCCTCTCCATGCTTTGCACCTCTCTTTGCAGCTCTGTTAGCCCACTCATTTGGTAAGAACCCCACATGCGAAGGTACCCAACAGAAGGTGACACAAATACTCCTTAAAGCTAAAACATGTATGACATGATTGATCTCTAGTACAACTGTTGACATTTTCTTAGAACCTGTGGATTTTAATGCATAGAGTACCGATTTCGAATCAATGCATAGTAAAGTTTGAAATATATTCAGCGGAATACCAAGAATATAATTAAGAGCCATTAAGATTCTATTAGCTCAGCTGTGAATATCGAATGATGTTTACCAATATATTAACTTTTTTCTATTCCAAGCGATGGTTTTACCAAAGCTGAACTTGTTTCTTGATCATCTAGATGTGAACCATCTAGAAAGACTTAAATGGTGAGAATATTTATGATGAATGTGAGATCGGACTTAAGATATAATATTTTTATATTCACTTGTTGCCATATTAGTATATTTTAAATCAAAATTGGCGTTGCTCATTTCCCATAAAGAATATGGTAACATTTTAGTTTGTGTCCATAGTATGTTGATTGATTCCAGATTTTTCAAAAACGTCTGAAACATACGTACCAGTTAGCCAAGGAGAAGAGATAGTTTTACCCGTTTAGGATAATTGATTTCTGATTTTGATTTTTACCTCGTCTGCAGTAAAAATTTTGTGGTTTTGCTTCTGGGTACATATTTTGCACATGCCAACTGTCGGTATTCATATAGGGACAGTTCTCCAATTTCACTGTAAGTTCCAAGAGCCGGTGCATGAAAAAGTACTCCGAGGGCAAGCCTGTATGCCTTACAGTCCATTCTTTGTAACTTTTTGAGTTAGTGCTTCAATGATACTGAACAATGGCAGTAATCCAGATAAGCTGCCGTGTTCAGGACTGGCGGAGAAACTATCCCATATAAAAACATAATAATTTGGGGGGCGTCGTTCTTACGTCTAAACTAGCTAGGAATTCACGTATGTAGTATCACAAGAAGGTGTTTGAATGTACTTCAAATGGTAGGCAAGCAATTTTGGAGACAAAGACTTTAGATCTGAAATGTTTAACAACATCCCTTATTCTTTCCAAACTGTCGTATGGAAAAGAGGTCGTGTGTGTGTGTGTGTGTGTGTGTGTGTGTGTGGTGTGTGTGTGCGTGCGCGCGCGCGCGCGTGCGTGCGTGTGCACGCGTGTGTGCGTGTGTGTGTGTGTGATGTTGCGCGAGCGTGCGTGTGTTGCGTGCGTGCGCGCGTGTGTGTGTGTGTATGTATGTTGTGTGATGGACGCATGCATATGATCCATAGGAGCACTTTTTTGTTCTCCCTATTTTTTTTGTAATTATAGACAGTGTTAAACACAGGTGTCATTTTCCTATCAGCAAAAGGCAGTTGTGTGTGTGTGTGGGGTGGGGGGGGGGGGTTATGAGTGGGTGTGGATGTTTATGTGTGGGTGTGTGATTGTCCAGCCAGGGATGAGAAAAGCTCAAGGAATTCGAGAGGTTTCTGAAGGGATCAGATAAGCAGGCAGTCCTTGACCCTTGTTGGGGTCATGTGTCAGGGAGGGTACAGTGCACGCATGGTCTCCTTTCCCTAGGTCTGTCTACACCTCCACCTGTCTTTCTGTCAGTCAGTCGATCGGTCTGCTAGTGTATAATAAGTCTGTATGGCTTTGTGTCTGTCCCTGTGTTAGGTACTGTTCACACCTGCTTGTCACTGTCTTCTTCCTCACGCGTTCCGCGCCTTTTGGGAGTATATCCCTCCCACTCCAGCACACTTAGTCCTCTCCTCACCTCATCATCACAAGCAAAATAGCTCAGAGCAACTCAAACCCAACCAAACAAAGAACCAACCAAGCAAACAAACATCCACCCTCCCAAAAAAAGAAGAAAACCAACCAAACAACAATAGCTGCTGCTAATAAGCGAGGGAAGGGCAAAACTCATATAACAAACCAAGAAACCCACCTCAAATAAACAAAATGAGACTACCGCAAAACAAACTAACCCTAATACGAAACACACTACTACTACTACTTCTACCACTACTTCTACTACTATTACTACTACTACTATTACTACTACTACTACTACTACTACAATTACTACTACTACTACTACTACTACTACTACTACTACTGCTGCTGCTGCTGCTGCTACTACTACTACTACTACTACTACTACTGCTGCTGCTGCTGCTGCTACTACTACTTCTACTTCTACTACTACTACTACTACAACTACAATTACTACTACGACTACTACTACTACTTACTACTGCTGCTGCTGCTGCTGCTGCTGCTGCTGCTACTACTACTACTACTACTACTACTTCTGTTACTACTACTGCTGCTGCTGCTACTACTGCTGCTGCTGCTACTACTTCTACTACTACTACTACTACTACTACTACTACTACTACTACTACTGCTGCTGCTGCTGCTTCTGCTGCTACTACTACTACTACTACTACTACCACTACTACTTCTACTACTACTACTACTACTACTACTACTACTACCACTACTACTACTACTACTACTACTACTCTACCACCACCACTACTACCACTACTACTACTACTACTACTACTACTACGTCTACTTCTTTTTCTAGTACTACTAACTGCGCTAAGCCTACAGACAAGCATGTAGCTAGCTCAAGTGTGCTGGCTCACTACACTGGCCCTGTGCTAAAACTTTGAACGAGACAGCCGTTCTGCTTGACGTCAGGTCAGGTATACAGACAGTACAGGTATGTAAGGCTGTGGACTGCTGGGCTGGCTAGAGCCCTGCTACAGCTGGATAGTAATCCCCCCACACAACACATTAAACACGTCAGGCCATACAAGTACCTTGCAAAGAATGACATCCCCCCCTCCCCCTCCTCGTTTTCTTCAACGTCTCGCTCTCTCGCTCTCTCTCTCTGTGTGTTTGCATATAAAATATTGTGTGTGTATGGTGTAAAGAAGCCCTGAGCTTGCCCATTTACTCTCAGTTCAGGTTCCTCTCTCTCCTCACCCCCCCACCTCTCTCCTCACTCTCTCTCCTTCTCTCTCTCTCTCTCCTCTCTCTCTCTCTCTCTCTCTTCTCTCTCTCTCTCTCTCTCCTCTCTCTCAACAGTAGCAGCAACGAATATACTGACAATAGCGCCAACAACAGTACTGACAACAACAACGACAATACTAACAACTACATTATCATTAACACCAACTACAGCAACACCAATAACAGTACTTACAACAGCTCGAACACCACTACCACCACCACTACTAACAGCACTAACACCACCACCACCACCACCACCAACAACAACAACAACAGCATCATAACAGCAGTACCGACAACGAAAAACAACACGACAACGACCCAGACAATATCAGTACTAACAACAACAGCGCCAACAACAGCACTAACAGCAACACAACTAACAACAACAACAACAACAACAGTACTAATTACAACAACACTGACAACAGTACCAATTACAACGCCAACATTAACAGTACTAATAACCACAACAACAACAACAACAGTACTAACAACAACAGCACTAACAACATCACCAACGACAATACTTACAACAATAACAACAACATTCCTAACACTAGCACCAATAAAAACACTAACACCAATACCAACAACAACAACGCCAACAACAGTACAAACAACAACAACAACAACAACAGTAGTACTAACAACAGCACGAAGGAAAGTACTAACAACAACAGCCCCAACAACAATACAAACATAAACGCCAACAATACTAACGAAGCAACAGTACTAACAACAACAGCACTAACAACATCACCAACGACAGTACTTACAACAACAACAATAACAACAACAGTCCTAACACTAGCACCAATAAAAACACCAACAACAGTACCAACAACGCCAACAACAGTACAAACAACAACAGCACGAAGGAAAGTACTAGCAACAACAGCCCCAACAACAATACAAACATAAACACCACAATAGTACTAACAACAACAGTACCAACAACAGTACTAACAACAGCAACACCACCAACAACACCAACAACAGCACTAACAACATTAGTACTAACAACAGCACGAAGGAAAGTACTAACAACAACAGCCCCAACAACAATACAAACATAAACACCAACAATAGTACTAACACCAGCAACAGTACTAACAACAGTACCAACAACAGTACCAACAATAGTACTAACAACAGCAACACCACCAACAACACCAACAACAGCACTAACAACAACAGCACTAACAACAACAGCACTAACAACATTAGTACTAACAGCAACAGTATTAACTAACAACAGTACTAACAACAACAGTACTAACACAGTAACACACCAAAACCAACAACAACACTACTAACAACAACACCAACAACACAACTAACAACAGTATTAACAACATTAGTACTAACAACAACAGTACTAACAAACAACAGTACTAACAACAACAGTACTAACAACAGTAACAACACCAAAACCAACAACAAAACTACTAACAACAACACCAACGGCACTAACAATAACAGCACTAACAACAACAACAACAACACTAACAACAACAACAACAACAGCAGCACTAACAACAACAACAACAACAACAGCACTAAACAAACACCGCCAACAACAACAAAGGGAGACGTGCCGAAAAGAGCCCCGCACATGAATTAATGTGAAGGCACAAACAAACTGGCCACCACTATAGAAACTCTGTGGAGCCTGATGCAGTTCAGTGTGGGAGGACAATAGCTGTGTACCAGCCACCTGCGCTGACCTGCTGCATGCCTCAGTAGTGCTGACCTGTTTGCATAATCGCCAGAAAACTGACTGCTGGCATTCTCCATGTTGAGTATGTCTAATTCTTTCTTCATGGTGCTAGCGGAGTCAGCCATACACAGCTTGGATAAAACTTCGTTTGCTCGTTTTTTCTATCTTACTGTGTGTCGGTCTGTATGTTTGTCTGACTGTCTTTGTCTGTCTGTCTGTCCTGCTCTGTCTCTCTCTCTCTCTCTCTCTCTCTCTCTCTCTCTCTCTCTCTCTCTTCTCTCTCTCCCTCTTTCGCACACACACACATACGCACACACACACACACACACACACACACAGCGCGCGCGCACACACATAGATAGCTTGATGAAAAAGCAAATGCATTGCTTATTCAATGTACCATCTGAAAATAACAAATTGACTTGACTTCACACACACACACACTTTGCGCGCGCGCGCGCGTGTGTGTGGGTGTGTGGGTGTGTGCGCGCGCGCGCGCGTGTGTGTGTGTGTGTGTGTGTGTCAAAGTCAAACTTGTGTGTGTGTCAAGGTCAAACTTGTGAGTGTGTGTGTGTGTGTGTGTGTTGTGTTCTATTGCATTAATGTTGGATTTCAACAGTGGGCTTACTCCCACACTCTCACCTGGTTCAGTTGCCTGTGTGTGTCCACGAGCGTGTGTTGTCGGTGCTGGTTTGAGTGTCTGCGTGAGTGTATGTCGATCTTTAGGTCTTCATCGTTGTGAAGTTTTGCTAGAAAAGGCTACCATCTGTACAGACTTCATTCAGACTTGGCAGACTAGTAGATGCAGATAATATTGCCTTTCCACACATTCCTTCACAGCATCTTAGCAATATTGCAAGTAGCTGTAAAAGGCAACTGCCAGGTTTGTGTAACAGAAGAATAACCTATGTTACAAAACGTATATATCCAAACACACACACACACGCGCGCGCGCGCGCGCGCGCGCGCGGAAAGTGAAAGTGAAAATAAACACCTCGCTCATAAACACGAAATAGTTCGTTTTTGCCTATCATCTAAAAAAAATCCCTTACTTCACACCATATCACCATGTGTCTACAATGTTCCTGTCCAATTTACAAACGAAAAGTGACAGTTTTGTTTGTTTAAACATGGGTTAAAAAGCAATCATCGGGAAGATGACTTGGATACAAAACTGTTGCGCTTAACACCGATATTTGAAATGGAGGGATGAAAATGTGTGATGATATGATTGTACATATCCCTAAAAGTCCTTGCTTCTACATTGTATATCTTTTTATACACAACGTACTTGGAAGATACTATGATGAATTAGATGACAATAAAAATGCAACGTATCTTTTGTACTAACAGTTCTCACATGTAAAATAAGGATGGTGCGCATCTGTAAAAAAATGTTCTACCTTTTAGTGGGGAGTAACTCTCTCTCTCTCTCTCTCCTCTCTCTCTCTCTCTCTCTCCCTCTCTCTCTCTCTCTCTCTCTCTCTCTCTCTCTCTCTCTCTCTCTCTCTCTCTCTCATCTATCTATCTGTCTATCTCTCTCTATCTATCTATCTATCTGTATTTATCTATCTATCTGGGGACGGGATAGCCTGGTGGTTACAGTAATGTTTTCGTGATCTGCTGACTCCACTCCCCTAAAAGTCCTTCGGATGAGACTATAAACCAAGGTCCCGTGTGCGAACGCACGCAGAACATCTTGCGCGCACGTTAAAACCCGCTCTGCTTTTCGGAAGAATAGGCCATTGTGTGCCAGTGGGAACGGACGACAAAATTTACAAAACAGCATGTACACGGGGACCGGATGAAAAAACCACACGAGTGCTTGTTCCATTAATCTCGGTGTAAAAAAGAATTAAATAGATAAATAAATAAATATCTATTTATCTATCTCTGACTCACTCACACACACATGCATACATACTCGCTCAACCCAAGCTAACATTTAGAAGGCATACACGCCACACCGGCTATATATATATATAGCACAGTACGGACCCTCCCATGTGCGTGATAGCATCTGCTCAAACACATCAAACTTAACAATTACACACACACACACACACACACACAGCGCAGCGCAGCACACACAGCACAGCACAACACAGAAGCGCAGAGAGAGAGAGAAAGTCATGAGCGCATGTTATCCATACGACAGCTGTTCACTTCACATTCGGGACTGCCTTTAATGGAGTTGCTCTACCTCGAATAAGTGGAAATTTAATCGTAGTGTCAAAAAGCAATTAGCTTAACAGCCAACCAAGCTTTTGCCGATGATATCAATGGTGCTTTTGGTCTGCATGTCTGTCAAAATGTTCCATTGGCATAATTATAGGCCTTTGTGGTGTGACTGTAAGCCATATTGAATGCTACCAATGAGATTGGGCTGAAGCAGGGCAGGCTTTGCGATATTTGTCAGTATGAATCCTATTGAAGGGGAATGTGATTCACCCACAACTGCAGGGCAGACTTTGGCATACAAGGGACAGAAATAGAGGAATCAGTTGATAATATTATTGTATTTGTGTGCTTTTGCACCAGTGACTGCCCACACTGAGAAAAAGGGAAAAACTGTACACCCTGGTCGCTGTAAAGCTGTATTGTATTGTGTACACATAGATGTGGTTTTGCTTCCCCGTTATTTCTCTGTGCTCTTCTTCAAAGTTGGGCATTGATGTCCACAGTGTGACTGTGGTTTTAGTACTGCGTTGTATGTATTGCATTGCAGTGTAGTGCAGTAATGTAGGTGCCGTGGCGTGGCGTGATGTAGTGTAGTGGAGTGTATCATGTTATGCTGGATTGCATACTGATTGCACCACAGTTTGGTGTGTAGAATAGGAATGCTGTCCACAGGAGTGTGTGTGTGGCAACGATGCACCACACCACCTCCCCCCCCCCCCCCGGTATGTTCTTGGTATTTTCGCCCTGTGTAGATATTTTGTTTATCCTGTTTTCCACTGTAGTATAATTTGTGGTCTTCCTGGGTCGTTGTTTCTCCCACGTTTCTCGTTCACAAAGACACCGTGAACACCGTCATGAGCTTTCAGCCTGTGTCCAGCAGACTTTTTACCATCCGCCTGAGAGCAACCCCCTTTAACATAACTGTAGTACAGGCATACGCCCCTACATCAGACTGCACAGATGAAGCCGTAGAAGAATTTTATGACCAGCTACAAGAGGTTCTGAATCAAACTCCCAAGAAAGACATCCTTGTTGTGCAAGGTGACTGGAACGCCAAGTTAGGAGAAGATGCATGGAAAGATTGGGAGGGCGTTTGTGGGCCACATTGCAATAACCAATCAAATGAAAGAGGCTTGAGACTCCTGGAGTTTGCCAGTAACAACCACCTCCAGCTAGTGAATACACTTGGCCCACACAAGAAATCCAGAAAATGGACATGGCATAGCCCAAATGGAGAACACCACAAACCAAATAGACTACATCATGGTGAAAAGACGGTTTCAGTCTAGCGTTAATATCGCACAGACACGAAGTTTTCCAGGAGCAGACATAGGGAGTGATCATGATCTTGTGATGATGACTTTCCGACTACGTCTAAAGAACATCCACAAGCGGAACAACATCAGGATCAAATTTGACCTCGAGAAGCTGAAGGACCCAGAGCTATAAGAATTTTTTTAAGCAAGGATAGGTGGAAAGTTTGCAGCACTCACTGTGATAGACTTAGACATAGATACACTAACGAATAGTTTCAATACAGCAGTGACTGAAACAGCAAGCGAGCTTCTTGGCAAACACCGACCAGTCAAAAAGCCATGGGTCACACCTAACATCCTACAACTATGCGACAAGCGTAGAGAGTTGAAGAAAAAGAAAAATGAAACAAAAGAAAGAGCAGAACAATATAGGGCAGTCAACAAAAGAATCAGGAAGTCCCTGACGGAGGCAAAAGAGAAATGGATCGGTGAACAGTGCCTAGACATTGAAGAGAACATCAAGAAAAACAATAGCAAGAAAGCATATCAGCTGGTGAAAGACCTGACTAGCACAAAACAGGGAAAAGGTTTAACAATCCAAGACAAAAATGGGAAGTGTCTCACTGACGACCAGGATATTCTGAACAGATGGACAGAATACTGCTCCGACCTGTATAACTATAGAACCGCAGGAGATCCAGAAGTCCTTAATGTACCCGCAAGCAAAGACACAGACAGTCACCCTATCCTCCGAGAAGAAGTGGAAACAGCATTCAGATCGCTGAAAAAGGGGAAGTCAGCAGGGGCTGACAACATTCCAGCTGAGTTGGTTCAAGCTGGAGGGGAAGCCATGATCAGCGCCCTACTAAGAATCTGCAACAAGATCTGGCAGACAGGAAAATGGCCAACACCATGGACACAGTCACTCATCATCACCCTCCCCAAGAAAGGAAATCTACAACAATGCCATAATTACCGCATAATCAGCCTCATATGCCACCCAAGCAAGGTCATGCTGCAGATAATATTGAATAGACTGAAGCCACAAGCAGAGACCATCATTGCTGAGGAACAAGCAGGTTTCAGAGCAGGGCGCAGCACAACAGAACAGATATTCAACCTCAGAATACTATGTGAGCGGTACCTTCAACATCAACAAGACCTTTACTATGTATTTATCGATTTTAAGAAGGCATTTGACAGGGTGTGGCATGCAGCTTTGTGGGCAACCATGAATTTGTACAGCATCAATGCAAACCTGATCAGAGTCATCAAACAGCTGTACAGCGAGGCCACCAGTGCAGTGTACTACAACAACAACATTGGAGAATGGTTTCGAACAACAGTTGGAGTAAGGCAGGGCTGTCTACTCTCACCCACTCTTTTCAACATCATCCTTGAGAGAATCATGGCTGATGCACTGGAACATCATGAAGGATCAGTCAGCATTGGTGGCAGAACGATCACAAACCTCCGCTTCGCAGATGACATTGATGGAATAGCATGATCAGGAAAAGAGTTTGCCAGCCTAACAGAACACCTGAATAAGGCCTCCAAAACATACGGCATGGAAATCAGTGCAGAGAAGACCAAACTGATGACTAATAACACCAACGGCATTAGCACTGATATCAGGGTTAATGACCAGAAGCTGGAAACAGTTCAAAGCTTCAAGTACCTGGGAGCCATTGTATCAGACCAGGGATCCAAGCCAGAAGTAGTATGCAGGACTGCACAGACAATAACAGCACTGTCAAAACTAAACACCATCTGGAGAGATAAAAATATCTCACTTATCTCCAAGATGAGACTAATGCGCTCCCTTGTCATATCCATATTTCTGTATGCCTGTGAATCATGGACCCTGACTGCAGATTTGGAGAGAAGAATACAGGCGGTGGAGATGAGATGCTTTCGGAGACTCCTTGGCATCTCCTACAAAGACCACATAAGCAACAAAAGCGTGCATAACAGAATCCAGCAAACCATTGGACCCTATGAGAACCTTCTAACGATCGTGAAAAAGCGTAAACTTAAATGGTATGGGCATGTCACAAGATCCAAAGGACTTGCAAAGACAGTTTTACAAGGCACTGTCCAAGGAGGAAGAAGAAGACGCAGACCAAGGAAGAGCTGGGAGGATAACATCAGCGAATGGACAGGCCTAGAACTCAACAAAACCCTGAGAAAAGCAGAACAGAGAGAGGAATGGAGGGAACTGGTTGTTGAGTCTTTGAGGGTGCCCCCACGGTCGTCAGACTACGGGACAGATAGATAGATAGTAGATATTTTCCAATTTTGGTTGAGAATGACTTTTTGAACTCAGAATGTTGTCGGGGAGGGGGGGAGGGGGGCAAGTCTCTTTTTTTATTCTTTTATTTCAAGGATAATGGAATAAGCACTCATGTGTTTTTGGCATCCAGTCCCCGTGTGTATGCAGTTTTTTGTAAATTTTGTCAATCGTTCGCACAGGCACACAATGGCCTTCTCTTCCGAGGAGGACGGGTTTTAAGTGTGCGCAAGCTGTTAACTGGTATGTGGGTTCTTTTACGTGCGCAAAAAAGTCTACTGCTATATAGCGTCAGGTTTTGTCGTCACATCAGTCTGGGAGGTCACTCGTCAACTGGATAAGAAAGGAAAACCTCCCAGCTTCAGGCGAAATCAAACCTGCTACTTCTTACGTTCTAGACGGCCACGTTCAGCTGAATCAGCCAACTCTCCCTGCAAGTCTACAGTCCCCTCCCCCTCCATTATCCCCCATTTCAACCCCCCCCCCCCCCCCTCTCCTCTACCAGAATGGACAAAGCTGAAATAATTATTTCAAACTGCTTTAGATATTACCTGTTTTTTTCCAATTTAGTTGCAACTAACAAAGTATGACACATCCTTTCCACATAATTATAATGAACTTATCTTGTCACACATAATGAAGGTATTGTCATGTTGAATGCTAATGAAAGCACGTCCCCATGTCAGTGGTGTTTTTCTTCCAGTGAATTGTATGGTTGGGCCAGCTAATAGAGTCAGACACAGAGAAGGGAGGGGGAATGGCACCTTTCTGGTTGGTTCTATGTCAACTTTGTCTGCCTTAAGTAATTGTTCTTCAACCTGTACACATCCACACGCACAAAGACTGAAACACACACACACACACACACACGCACACGTACACGCAATAATACACACGTGCGCGCGCGCTACACAGAGAGAGAGAGAGAGAGAGAGAGAGAGAGAGAGAGAGAGAGAGAGAGAGAGAGAGAGAGATCAGACATTTACTTACATCGGCCTTAGGCCCCAATACAAAAGATTGGTGGGTATACAGGGCGGGCATATGGCATAAGTGTTATAATCATATTACTATCAACGTATAATTATACATATAAAATAAAGTATCAGCAATAATAACACAAGAAATTGCATCATCTATTTATTGAATATTCATCACGAAACAATTCACTATTTTGATGACAGGTAATTACTGACTTGATGACAGACAATCACTATTTTGTGACAGGTAATTACTGGTTTAATGACAGGTAATTACTGGTTTGATGACAGGTATTTACTGACTTGATGACAGACAATCACTATTTTGTGACAGGTAATTACTGGTTTAATGACAGGTAATTACTGGTTTGATGACAGGTAATTACTGACTTGATGACAGACAATCACTATTTTGTGACAGGTAATTACTGGTTTGATGACAGGTAATTACTGGTTTAATGACAGGTAATTACAGGTTTGATGACAGGTAATCACAGGGTTGATGGCAGGTAATCACAGGGTTGATGACAGGTAATCACTGGTTTGATCACAGGTAATCGCAGGGTTGATGGAAGGTAGTCACAGGGTTGATGACAGGTAATTACTGATATGATGACAGGTAATTACTGGTTTGATCACAGGTAATAGCAGGGTTGATGACAGGTAGTCACAGGGTTGATGACAGGTAAATTACAGGGTTGATCACAGGTAATCACAGGGTTTATGACAGGTAGTCACAGTAAACCATCGCATTGTGTGAGCTGACTACCGCTGTCTGATGAAGGCAGATAGAAGAAACCATCCACCCCAGTGTATCTGCCCCATCCCTCCCAGTGTATCTGCCCCATCCACCCCAGTGTATCTGCCCCATCCCTCCCAGTGTATCTGCCCCATCCACCCCAGTGTATCTGCCCCATCCACCCCAGTGTATCTGCCCCATCCACCCCAGTGTATCTGCCC
>CM054141.1:361584-401765 GCA_028751875.1 Rapana venosa
GCGCGCGCGTGCGTGCGTGAGTGTGTGGGCGAGTACGTGAAGGAGTGAGTGTGTGAGTGAGTGCGCGAGTGAATGCGTGCGTGAGTGTGTGTGAGTGCGTGCATGAGTGACCCTGTAGTAGTTCTTCAGTTTAACGTCCTTCCACTAAATAGTGATATCAGACGGGAAAGGTGTGTGTGTGTGTGTGTGTGGGGTGTGTGTGTGTGTGTGTGTGTGTGTGTGTGTGTTGTCTGTCTGTCTGGTCTGTGTGTGTGTGTGTTGAGTGTGTTAGTAGAGAGAGGGGTATGCACATAAATAAACAATGGCAATAAACAAATATTATGGGAAAAAAAGCATAAACAAGAATTCTGAACAGAAAAAATGAACAGTTAAAATATTAACGTTGCAATTCATATAACTAGAAGCTATCCTCATATTAAAGGAGTCTAAACATAGGAGTATGACTTAATGACAAAACAATTTGTTTCATTAGTGGAATGTCTTGTAGAATTTGCTGTAAGCTACGAACTGGGAAGGCAGGAAAACCTGTGTGTGTGTGTGTGTGTGTGTGTGGGTGCGTATGAGAGAGAAAGATATCAAGAGAGAGCTACCCTCGTGATGTTTCTGCCATGGTTAAGCTACCCTTGTGATGTTTCTGCCATGGTTAAGCTACCCTCGTGATGTTTCTGCCATGGTTAAGCTACCCTCGTGATGTTTCTGCCATGGTTAAGCTACCCTCGTGATGTTTCTGCCATGGTTAAGCTACCCTCGTGATGTTTCTGCCATGGTTAAGCTACCCTCGTGATGTTTCTGCCATGGTTAAGCTACCCTCGTGATGTTTCTGCCATGGTTAAGCTACCCTCGTGATGTTTCTGCCATGGTTAAGCTACCCTCGTGATGTTTCTGCCATGGTTAAGCTACCCTCGTGATGTTTCTGCCATACTTATGCTATAGCCCCTTGTCATTAGGCCTGGCAAACAGACTGAGTCATCATTTTGTCTGTTTGTTATAACATATCTGAACTTCCCTTCTTCTTCTTCTTCTTCTTCTTTTTTTCTTCTTCTTCTTCTTCTTCTTCTTTTCTTTTCTTCTTTTTCTTCTTCTTGTTCTTCTTCTTCTTCTTCTTCTTCTTCTTCTTCTTCTTTAGTATCATTACTGTCACTCATCGTAATTTGATTGCCCATTTTGTTCATCAAATTTATTCTGCAAGTGTTCTGTTGCAATTTTATCCCAATATCGTTGAAAAAAATGTTGAAAACACGTTAAACAGTTGTGTGTGTGCGTGTGCTCGCGCGCGCGAGTGTATGTGTGTGCGCGCGCGTGTGTACGTGGGTACTTGGCTGCGCACGTGTGTGTGTGCGTGTGTGCGCGCGCGCTCGCACGTATGTATGTGTTTATGCGTGTGGGTGTGCAGGTGGTTCTGGGTGGAGGAAGACGGTCCTTTAAGAGTCGCAGTGACGGCCGGGATTTAGTTCAGGTACAATACACAATGCTCCGCAGAGTGATTTTCTCTCTCTCTGTGTGTCTCTCTCTCTGTCTCTGTCTGTCTCTGTCTGTCTCGCTGTGTCTCTGTCTGTTTCTCTCTGTCTGTCTGTCTGTCTGTCTGTCTGTCTGTCTGTCTCTCTCTCTCTCTCTCTCTCTCTCTCTCTCTCTCTCCTCTCTCTCTCTCTCTCTCTCTCTTTCTCTTCTCATTTGTATTCTGTTCTGCTTTGTTCTGATTTACTGTTTGTATTCTTGATATTGACGATGATAGTTATATGGTATTAGTGTGGTATTGGTTCAATTATGAGAACAGTCAGTCAATCAGCTTCAAGGTGAACACCTTCTGCCTGAACTAATCATTTGCTTTTTCATGATTGTGTGAATGTCCTTTGCTCTGTTTTGTTTTGTTTTGTTTTGTTTTGTGTATGTGTGTGTATGTGTGTGGGCGTGCGTGCGTGTTTGTGTGTGTAAGTGTGTGTGTTTTCTTTTCTTTTCTTTTTCTTCTTCTTTAATTCTTCTATTTCGAGAATAATGGAATAATCACTAATGTGGGTTTTTACATCCAGTCCCCGTGTGTATGCAGTTTTGTGAATTTTGTCATCCGTTCCTATCGGCACAAAATGGCCTACTCTTTTGAAAAGCGGAACGGATTTTTACGTGTGCGCAAGATGTTCTGCGTGCATTCGGATACGAGACCTTGGCTTTAAGTCTCATCCGATGGACTTTTGGGGAGAGTGGATTCCGCACTGATGTTAACTCCAGGGTAAAAAAAATTCCCCTTGAACGGGATTCGAACCCGGGTCAGCAGATCACGAGCGCAATGCGCAACGCTCTGAAAAACTAGACTATCCCGTCCCGTGTGTGTGTTGTGCGTTTATGTGTATGTGTGTGCGCGCGCGCGTTTGTAAGTATGTGTGTTTCACTGTGTGTGTGTGTGTGTGTGTGTGTGTGTGTGTGTGTGTGTGTGTGTGTGTGTGTGTGTGTGTGTGTGTGTGTGTGTGTGTGTGTGACATTTAACTTTTTTAGCTGCCTCACCTTCTGTCACTTTCCTGCTCTGCTGTTACCCACGCCGATCATGTCAATCTCCCCGCCACAGCCATACGCAGATTCCTCTTGTCGCATCCTCAGGGTCGAAAGTCCACCAGAGAGCCCGTCTATGTCAGGCCAGTGTGGGGCCACCAGTCAGAGGGGCCCTGCAGTGCTGCTGGGTCATCTGGTGGTGTTCAGTGGTGCCTGTTCTGAGCTAACATACGCAGGACACCAGCTACTTAGCCCCCTACTAACGACAGTATTAGCTCAGTCGTGGAGCCAGGCTGAGTGAGTTGCCCAGTCTGATGTGGCAACCACCACAACGCCCCTCCAACGACAGTCCCCCGTGACCCTCCAACCCAAAAGGCCCTGACACAAGCTCACCACAGGCACAGGTGCGTATGGGCAAACCGAATCTGAGGTCAAGATGAGATCAGAGGCAATTTTTATTTTATTGCATGATGATCATTGACAACGAGGATGACGTAATGCTGCTGCTGTGGAGGTACATGTGCTTTGAGATTACTTGACAGGGCTGTACTCTACACTTACTATCGTATATATATATATATATATATATATATATATATATATATATATATATATATATCTCTATATCCCAGCATAAACCAGGTCCATGAGATACAGACACCTGCAGTGTTGGTCAGGTAATTTTAACAACACTCTCACACTCGCATTCGTAAAGTGGATGAAGCTCGACTGTGTGGTCACAGTCTTACCAATGGGCCCACAGCACACTCACCTGGGTAGGAGCCGGCCGGAGTCTGAAAAATCCCTCTGGCTCTTATGGGATTCGAACCTGCATCCTACCAGTCCACATCCCAAGCCGCTAATTGGTTGGTTATTAAGCTTGCCTCGCTGCTGTTGGCTTGGTCCTTACTAATGTCCCTGTCAATACCTCGTGTCTTTCCATATGACGCTTTCTGTGGCGGGGTCTGGCTATGACCTTGTTCTTCTTTTTCTTCAGCCCTGATCTTGTTCTTCTTTTTCTTCAGCCCTGATCCTTTTCTTCAGCCCTGATCTTTTTCTTCTTTTTCTTCAGCCCTGATCTTTTTCTTCAGCCCTGATCTTGTTCTTCTTTTTCTTCAGCCCTGATCTTTTTCTTCAGCCCTGATCTTTTTCTTCTTTTTCTTCAGCCCTGATCTTTTTCTTCAGCCCTGATCCTTTTCTTCTTTTTCTTCAGCCCTGATCCTTTTCTTCTTTTTCTTCAGCCTTGATCTTTTTCTTCAGCCCTGATCCTTTTCTTCAGCCCTCATCTTTTTCTTCAGCCCTGATCTTTTTCTGCTTTTTCTTCAGCCCTCATCTTTTTCTGCTTTTTCTTCAGCCCTGATCCTTTTCTTCAGCCCTGATCTTGTTCTGCTTTTTCTTCAGCCCTGATCTTTTTCTTCTTTTTCTTCAGCCCTGATCTTTTTCTTCAGCCCTGATCTTTTTCTTCAGCCCTGATCTTTTTCTTCAGCCCTGATCTTTTTCTTCTTTTTCTTCAGCCCTGATCTTTTTCTTCAGCCCTGATCCTTTTCTGCTTTTTCTTCAACCCTGATCTTTTTCTTCAGCCCTGATCTTTTTCTTCAGCCCTGATCTTTTTCTTCTTTTTCTTCAACCCTGATCTTTTTCTTCATCCCTGATCCTTTTCTGCTTTTTCTTCAGCCCTGATCTTTTTCTTCAGCCCTGATCTTGTTCTTCTTTTTCTTCAGCCCTGATCTTTTTCTTCTTTTTCTTCAGCCCTGATCTTTTTCTTCAGCCCTGATCTTTTTCTTCAGCCCTGATCTTTTTCTTCTTTTTCTTCAGCCCTGATCTTTTTCTTCTTTTTCTTCAGCCCTGATCTTTTTCTTCAGCCCTGTTCTTTTTCTTCAGCCCTGATTTTTTTCTTCTTTTTCTTCAGCCCTGATCTTTTTCTTCAGCCCTGATCTCTTTCTTCAGCCCTGATCTTTTTCTTCAGCCCTGATCCTTTTCTGCTTTTTCTTCAGCCCTGATCTTTTTCTTCAGCCATGATCTTTTTCTTCTTTTTCTTCAGCCCTGATCTTTTTCTTCTTTTTCTTCAGCTCTGATCTTTTTCTTCAGCCCTGATCTTTTTCTTCAGCCCTGATCTTTTTCTTCAGCCCTGATCTTTTTCTTCTTTTTCTTCAGCCCTGATCTCTTTCTTCAGCCCTGATCTTTTTCCTTGCCTGTGCACGCGTCTCTGTCTGTCTCCAACCCCCAGGAATGGCAAACTACTAAACAGAGGGAAGGGAAGACAGCGCGCTATGTTGAAAACATCCAGCAACTGAGGAATGTGAATGCTGCAGACACCGACCATCTCTTAGGTATGCATAGTCTCTGAGTGTGTGTAGGCGGGGGGTGGAGAAGACGCACAGAAAAATGAATACATGATCTTTTCTTTATTTTCCGAGAAAGAGAGAGAGATTAGAGTGTTTGCTAGGGCCTTGTCCGTTTAGTAGATAAAGACAAACAAAGGCAACGAGAAAGGTGATAAAAGTAAACATTTCTGACATAGACCTTTGCATTTTAATCATACGAAGGAGTTAATGACTTAAACGGAGCATGTTTTTTAATCACAGAATGTTTTTTCTTAATCACAGCATGTTTTTTAATCACAAAAGTAAGGGAAGGAAGGCTGCTTCTAGTGTTAATGTTTCTGTTTCTTCTTAATGTTGTTGTCATGTTTTTCTTTTTAATGTAAAGTTACTTGTGATATTTGTGTTTCATGAGATGTGTTTGACTTATTGTTGTGTTGTGGTTTTGCTTTGCTACTCTTAATCTTTACTGGTGTGTGCGTGCGCTCGCGCATGCGTGTGTATGTATGTGTGTGTGTGTGTATGTGTGTGTGTGTGTGTGTGTGGATGGGTGGGTGTGTGTGTGGATGGGTGGGTGCGGGTGTGTGTGTGTGACGTAGATTGTTGTCGGCTTTTAAAATACTGTGTTATTTCTTGATCTGTTTTGTTTAATAATGCATGCTGTGTAATTATAATTTTAAAATTCCACTCATATTTTCTCTAGTTGAGACATTAAAGTATTCTTGAGTCTTCTAGAGATACTACAGGGAGTCTTTATCTCCCCTGCCTACAGATGTATAACTACTGATAAACCTGTGACAAATGAAGGTGTTTTTTCTGCCATGATACAAAACTATTTGAATACATTTGACAAACAAAGCCTTTATTTAGGTAGATCACTTTTGTTTACAGTGTGTCTGTGCATTCGCGTGCATGACTGCATGTATGCGGGCGAGCGAGTGTGCGTGCGTGCGTGCGTGCGTGCGTGCGTGCGTGCGTGCGTGCGTGCGTGCGTGCGTGTGTGACTTCTCCCTACGATGGCTGTAGGCCAGTGGTGCATACAGCTGTATTAAGCGCTACATCGGATACCAGCACCATGCTTAAGAGGAGAGCACATCTCCCTCCCTCTGTCTTGTCTGCCCAATTTGTCTGCCCAATTTGTCTGTCTGTCTGTCTGTCTGTCTGTCTGTCTGTCTGTCTGTCTGTCTCTTCTCTCTCTCTCTCTCTCTCTCTCTCTCTCTCTCTCTCTCTCTCTCTCTCTCTCTCTCTCTCTCTCTCTCCTCCCCTATCTATCTATCTATCTATCTATCTATCTGTCTATTTATCTATCTCTGTCTCTCTGCGTGAAGACATCTGTCAGTGCGTCAGTATCTTACTTTGTTCTCGTGTGTGTGTGTGTGTGGGGGGGGGGGGGGGGGTGCAGGTCTGTTTACCGAAAGTCACATGGCATGGGAACTGAGCAGGAACGGTAACTCTGAGCCGTCACTGGCAGAAATGACGAGCAAGGCTGTGGAAATTTTGAAGAAGAACGACAAAGGATTTTTCCTGTTTGTTGAAGGTAAGTTAGCCTTTATGTGCTCATATGCAAGAAAGGAGTGTGTGTGTGTGTGTGTGTGTGTGTGTGTGTGTGTGTGTGTGTGTGTGTGTGTGTGTGTGTGTGTGCGCGCGCTTACACGGATGCATTCACGCGCTTGTATGCACTTATTCACTCGTACATATACACAAGTGCACGCATGGTTTGAATCCTCTATCTCTCTACCTCTTCCTGACACACATTTTCTCAAAGCTCAGCTGCATCCTCAACGCCATGTGCAAAAACTGCTTGTTCCAGTCTTTGGGACTGTCTTCATCCCACTGGGCCACCTTCATCCCTTCTTCACCTGCAGTGCACGGTAACTTCACCCTGCTTTAGTTCAGACAGTCCACTGTCGGCTGTTGCTCTGTGAATACTTCTGGTCTGTCTGTTAGAATTTAATGGTCTCCATCCGCCTTTCTTCGCCACACAAAGCCTGCACATAGCAAACGCTTCTGAACGGAATCCTGTCACCAGTTTTGTGTCTGAAAAGCTGCTGAAACACAACTACGCAGCTTATGCAGAATCTTGAAAACAGCAGCAGCCCTCATCAGGGTCACCCCGTATACTCCATGCATACTTATCTTCTTTACTGGCAGCCTGTCTGACTTGTAGGCCTTATAGCTCCACAGAAGAAATACAGACCAGCACCACCCGACTCCCGCTGTTGTCTCCCTCTGCAGGAGTCATACAGCAGTGACATGAGACTGCTGACTCCTCGGGAAAGGAGAGCGCAAGGCAAGAGCAGGGGAATAGGTCTACAAGCCATTCTGAAGCCAAGACCAGCATCAAAGTAAAAGCAAAGCAAGTAGATGCAGCAACAACTATTTTACAACAGGTCAGATCCTTGTGACCTCAAGACAAAGGGGGAGCAGGTCTGTATAATTATTCAGAATCAGAACAGTTACTGATCACTTCATGTCAGTGACAGTATACACACTGAAACTCCACTTGTACTAGGTCATGCAGAGTAGTGCTGATCACATCATGTCAGTGACAGTACACACACCAACACTCCACCTGTACTAGGTCATGCAGAGTAGTGCTGATCACATCATGTCAGTGACAGTACACACACCAACACTCCACCTGTACTAGGTCATACAGAGTAGTGCTGATCACATCATGTCAGTGACAGTACGCACACCAACACTCCACCTGTACTAGGTCATGCAGAGTAGTGCTGATCACATCATGTCAGTGACAGTACACACACCAACACTCCACCTGTACTAGGTCATGCAGAGTAGTGCCCTCACCCGTCTGGCGGCCAGACTCCAGGAAGAGAATGCAGTCCTTGCTGCTCACTACAAGGGGCGCTCGGAAAGAGGGCCTGTCTTGACACCACGGCAGCTGGAAAGACCGGCTTTGTGCTGCTGTTTCCATTACAGAGACTGAACTGTGCCTCTGAAGAATGCACAGAGGCAGCAATATCTGTACATACGGCGATGCTGGCTTGATTACCAAAGCTTTCATTTGTTTAGTGTTGTTGTTGATGTTGCGCGTTCCCCAGCTTAACTCTCTAGGGGTCACCCAGGTTGTGCACTCTTACTCATCCCACCTAGGATTTAGTGTGAGACTGAAAATACACACTCAGTGTGAAATTTGATTCTGTGACTTATTTTTAAGGGCCTCGCCAGATAGGTTGCTGTACTCCGACTCTAGAGAAAAGTGGAGATGAATTCATTATTTTAGAAACAGAAATGCAGTTCTCTTGAAGTTGTGGTCATTACCATCACCATTACTGGTATCATTAGTATATTCGTAGTCGTCATCATCATCATCATCATCAGTATCGTGGCAAAAGTGATGACGATGCTGTTGCTGCTGCTGCTGCTGCTGTTGCTGCTGCTGCTGTTGCTGCTGCTGCTACTGCTGTTGCTGCTGCTGCTGTTGCTGCTGCTGCTACTGCTGCTGCTGCTGCTGTTGCTGCTGCTGCTGTTGCTGCTGCTGCTACTGCTGCTGCTGCTGCTGCTGCTGCTGCTGCTGCTGCTGCTGCTGCTGATGATGATGATGATGATGAGCGCTATGATTTGTAGCTTTACAAGATTCAGCGCTATATAAATTCCATACATTATTATTATTATTATTACTTTTCTTTCTTCTTTCTTTCATCTGCCGCTGGTGCCGTTCGGCGTCGCGGGGAGACACAGACGTCTGTCTGCAGCGAGGCGGGAGGCTTGATGTAGTGACAGGTCATGGGCTCGCAGGGTGTCAGCCACTGAGTCGCTCCACCGTCTCCTTGGTCTACCTCTGGCTTTCCTGCCATTGTGTTTGGTGGTGTATGCCCGTAGGGCTGGTTGGTTGGGCGGCATTCTAGTGAGGTGACCAAACCACCTGATCCTTTGTTGTTCGATATGGTGGAGAATTGGTGTTAGTCCGACCATGTCTCTGATCACCTCATTCTTGATCTTGTCGCGTCTGGTCTTGTTGACAGCTTTTCTCAGGCAGCGCATTTCACATGTGACCAATTTTCTCTCTAAGGCTTTTGTTAGGGCCCATGTCTGACACTGGTATGTGAGTGTTGGAATGAAGATGGCGTTGATGAATTTTGCCTTGGTGCTCATTGGGATGCTGGGATGTTTTAGAAGGGGGGCGAGTTGGTAACTGACTGCGTTCGCTTTCTGGCATCTTGTTTCTATCTCTCGGTCCAATGTTCCATCTTCAGTGAAGAGGCTGCCAAGGTATTTAAATTCTTTGGTCTGTTTCAGCTGGGTGCCGTTGATGTTGATGTCCACCTTTCCTGGATTTCTGCTGACAGACATAACTTCTGTTTTGGTGATACTGATCTTCATGTCATACCTCTCGCAGCTTGTGTTGAGTTGGTCTGTGTGTTCTTGAAGAGCTGCTTTGTTTTGATTCATCAAGGACTGGTCATCAGCAAATAATAGTTCGTTCAGGGCCTCAAGATCTGGGTTGCTTCCTTTGTAATCTGGTCCATGTAGATCACGAAGAGAAGGAGAGAGAGTACGCAGCCTTGCCTGACCCCTGATATAACCGGGAACCAGTCGGATGTTCCACTGGCTGTTCGGACTGCGCTCATACTGTTGGCATAGATTGCTCTGATGTTATCAAGCAACTGCCCCTTCACGTCGTACTGCTCCAGGATCTTCCAGAGCTTGTCTCTGTTGACTCGGTCGAAAGCTTTTTCTTGATCAACGAATACTGTATGCAGGTCTTGGTTGTATTCGATGGCTCTTTCACACAGCTGTCGGAGTGCGAAAATGGCATCTGTGCACCCTCTTCCTTTCCGAAAGCCAAACCGGGCATTGCTCAGTAGGTGTTCTGCTTTGGCTCTTGTGCGCTGTTCCAGAATCTTTGCATACATTTTCCCTACTTGGCTGAGAAGTGAAATGCCTCTGTAGGTGCTGCAGTCTCTCTTGCTGCCCCTCTTCTTCCAAATTGGCACCACTATTGCATTTTGCCAGTCCATTGGTACTTTCCTCTCTTCCCATGCTTTCTGGAAGATGATGGTGAGCCACTTAACTCCCGTTTCTCCGCATCCAAGGATGCCTTCAGTTGTTATGCCGTCATCGCATGCCGCTTTGCCCTTTGGGCTGGTCTTAATTGCTTTTCTTGTTTCAGCTTCAATGATTTGGGGCTCTAACTGGTCTTTATAGCGTGGTGAGAACTGAGAGCTGGAAGCTTGTACTCCAGATGGGTTTAAAAGATCTTTAAAATAGTCTTCCCATCGTTTCAGAATTTCCTCTTCTTTGTGCAGTGCCTCTCCATTTGCATCATTCACTACTGTTGTTGGATTGAATGGATCATCTCTTACTCTCATCGTCTTCCCACTTTTGAAAAATTCTCTTGGGGAGTTCTTGCAAATTTCACTTAACTTCTCTCCATAAGTCGCCCAAGATTTTTCTTTGGAGGCTTTTACAACACGTTTACTGTCTTCTTGCGATTCTGTACTTGCCGTAGTCCTCTTCTGTCTTGTCTTGACCCAAGCTTTATATAGTTGCTTTTTTTTCTTGATGGCTTCCTTCACCTCTTGGTTCCACCAAGCTGTGGCTTTCCTGTTTTTACCTCCACATTTCTTTGTCCCGCAAACTTCCCTTAAGGTGTTCAAGAGAGCTGGCTTGAAGGTGTCCCAGACTCTTGCTCCATGTTGAGAGGTGTTGTATCAATGGAGTCAAGTTTCACCTTGATAGCACTATGAATCTGTTCTTGCACTTCTTTCTCTTCCAGTTTGAGGAGATTGTGATCTTTTCAGGCTGGTTCTTCCTAGCAGTTGTTATTTTCTCCTTCTGAGTACTGGAGGATAGAATGACAGGCCTGTGGTCAGTGTCAAGGTTGGCATTGGGGATGGCTTTTGAGTCTTTGATGGCGTAACGTGTTCTAGATCTTGTAAGTATAAAGTCGATTTGAGACGAGATGTTGAGGTCGTTCCACTTGTACCAGGTGTAAATTTGAGAAGCTCGGTGTTGGAAAAAGGTGTTGGTGATGATCAGATCATGCTCTGCACATAGTTCCAGCACGTGGTTCCCGTTGTAATTGCAAGGTGTTCTGTGGTCACTGTGGGGTCCAAGATGTTTTGTCCACGGGTTTCTTCTCTCACCAACTCTGCCGTTGAAATCACCCATGACATACAATTATTATTACTAATAGCAATAGTAATTATTATTACTATTATTATTATTATTATTATTATTATTATTATTATGTGAAATATATGTGATGGAGTCGCATACGGCCGGAATGACCCCTTTCCCTAGCTGACTGTCCTTCCTTCCTTCACTGACTGTATCAGGAGGCCGCATAGACCACGCTCACCATGACAACCAGGCCAAACGGGCCCTGGCCGAGACCGTGGCCATGGACGAAGCGGTGAAGGCGGCCCTGGCCATGACGGACACCCGGGACACCCTCGTTGTGGTCACTGCTGACCACTCCCACCCCTTCAGCCTGGTCGGCTACCCGAGTCGGGGCAATGACATTCTGGGTGGGAAAGAGTTGCTTCTTCCTCTTGAGTTTGGACAAGGCTGAGTTAGCGAAGTGAACAAGCAGATGTGTGTGTGTGTGTGTTTATCTATTTATTTATTCTTTTATTTCGAGCATTTATTTAGTTCTTCTTTTGTTTACTCATGTGCTTTTTTCATCTAGTCCCCGTGAGTATGCAGTTTTGTAAATTTTCTCATCCGTTTCCACCGGCACACAATGGCCTACTCTTCCGAAAAGCGGAACGGGTTTAACGTGTGCGCAAGATGTTCTGCGTGCGTTCGCACACGGGACTTCGATTTATAGTCTCATCAGAAGGACTTTTGGGGAGAGTGGAGTCGGCACCGATGTTAACTCCAGAGGAAAAAATCAATGCGTGTGTGTATGTGTGTGAAGGGAGAATGATAATGGGAATAGTGATGGTAGAAGTGATGGTAGTGCGTGGGAGGGGGGTGGGATTCAGATGGTCGGCTACAGTAGTCAAGGAAAAGACATACAAAATAATCAAACAGATAATTTGTTATTCTGAGTTTGGTGCAACATTGTTTCACCTGGGTAAAACCCAGAGTACAGTTGAAATGCACACACACACACACACACACACACACACACAAACACAATAATCAAACAGATAATTTGTTCTTCTTAGTTTGGTGCAGTGTTGTTTCACCTGGGTAAAAAAATACCCAGTACAGTTGAAATGCACACACACACATCATCATCATCATCATCATCATTGTCGTCAACGTCATCGTCGCCTTAATCATCATCATCATCATCATCATCATTTCCGTTAACATCACTGTTGTTCAACATTACCATCATCAATACCACAGCCATTCGTTGCTGAAGTCAGCGAGGGTCAGTGGCCAACAGTTCAGGCAGAACACTGGTGTCTGTGTGGTGACACGCTGCTTGTCTCTGGCAGGTCTGGTGGACATCGTGGATGCTGGCCAGGAGACACAAGACGGAAAGCCCTACACCACACTGGTCTATGCCAACGGACCAGGACCCAACCGCACTCAAGATCTCACAGGGGTGAATACTAGTGAGTACCCGCTTTTCTGGCTCTTGTCTTCTGTTGCCTTGTGTTGTGTTGTGTTGAGTCACCAAGAGCAGTTTCATCACTGACGTTCTCGACTTTGAATTTTTTTTAAATCGCTGTTATCATCTGAATGGTGTGTGTGTGGTGTGTGTGTGTGTGTGTGTGTGTGTTGTGTGTGTGTGTGTGTGTGTGTGTGTGTTGTGTAGTTGTGAGTGTGTGTGTGAGAGTAAGTGTGTGAAGTCAAGTCAAAGTCAAGTCAGAAACACTTAAATCATCCTATGAAGGGCAAGTACAACACTGACAGGCGCATTGATATGAATCGTTATCTCAAAAGACACAAGGAAGCTACATTTCAAATAAAAATATCATTCTCTCAATCTCTCTCTCTCTCTCTCTCTCTTCTCTCTCTCTCTCTCTCTCCTCTCTCTCTCTCTCTCACTCACACTCACACACACCAGTGTAGGATTACAATGTTGGTAACATCATTGTCTAGAAAAGACACGTTAGAGAGAGAAAGATAGACAGACAGACAGACAGACAGATAGATAGATAGATAGATAAATATATAGATATAGATAGATATATCACAATAAGAGCTCGTGTGCTTTTTGACATTCAGTCCCCGTATGTATGCAGTTTTGTAAATTTGTCACCCATTCCCATCGGCACACAATGGCCTACTCTTTCAAAAAGTGGAATTGGTTGTAAGGTGTGTGCAAGATGTGTGTGCGTGTGTTTGTGTGTGTGTACCTGTGTCTGTGAGTATGTGTGTGTGACAATGACAAGTGAGAGAGAGAGAGAGACAGAGAGGAGCAGAGAGAATTAAACTGTTGTTGATAATTATAAGGCGACCTTGAAATGGTCCATCAGGTGAAACCTAACGTGAGCTGCCCATCTCGTGTGCTTCACATTTCACGTGTGACATGGCTCTGCTTTGGTCTGGCACAGCCACCGATGACTTCCAGTACCAGATAGTGGTGCCTTTCCAAGATGAGTGGGAGACACACAGCGGGGAAGACGTGGGGATTTACGCCTCGGGTCCCATGGCCCACCTGTTCCACGGGGTGCACGAGCAGAACTACATCGCTCACGTCATGGCCTTCGCCGCCTGTGTTGGCCCCAACACCGCCCACTGCACAGGGTCTGGAACTCAGCCACCAGCCTGCGCCACAGGAGGGGGGACAAGGGTGGAGGTGGAGGTGGGGTTGCTGGCATCTCTGCTTCTCGTGTTGTTGTCCATCTCCTTGCCCACTGTTGTTGAGTAGAAAGTCACTGCTACATAGGACTTTGAAAAGAAAAGAGTTGTGAACTGTTATATTTCATTTTTTGATTCTCATGGCTGTTGTACCTACTGCTGAAGCGCTTGTGAAAAATGTATTGTGCTTATGTTCCTGTACTGAAATTGTTGTTGACTGTGCCACTGAAAACAAGTTTGTGACTAGGGCTTGGAGTGGGAGTGAAACTGTTTTTCTCTAATATTGATGCTATTTTTGACTCTTGTTGTATGTACCCCAGAAAGAAGACTTGTGACTGAATTGGACATGAGGGAGGTAGGGGGAGATGCGTGAAGGTGGAGAGGAAGGGGTGGTACCAGAGAAGGTCATTAGGTAACTGACGACCTGTTCAGCGAGTATACTATTACATGAATTTCTCTCTTACACATCTTTCCTGTCATTCTGAATTCACAGTTTTGTCAAACCACTACCTGTGGTCAGACTAACAGAGAAACAGAGGAGAAGTGCACGGAGCCAGTCAGGTGGAAAGGGAGGGAAGGGGAGGGAGGAGGAGGTAGGCAGGTTGGTAGATGGGTTGGCGGGTAAGGAGGTAGACACAAAGGTTTGTAGTAAGAAAGGACCCAACAAATGAGGGAAGGGAGAAACATACCATGTGCATGAGGAGGCGGTTTGTTACGGGCCATAGAAGGTGAGGAGGGTGGTGAAAGTGGGTGGGAAAGGTAGATAAATAGATAGGAGAGAGAGAGAGGGATGTTCTGTCTTATTCCCCTAATTCGTTTGCTCATGTTAATTTGCTCAACAGACATGTTTGATTTCAAACTTGGAAGGATAAAATGCCACCGATATAGGTGTGTCTGTGTTGTAATTGTAGTGTGGTGTGATGCAGTTTAGTGTGTGTGAGTGTGCGTGCGCGTGATGTGACTGTAGTGTGGCATGTGTGTGTGTGTATGTCGGGGGGGGGGGCTGTTGCTTTCAGATCAACTGGTGTCTGGACAGACACTCGGCCACACCACTGTAAACTACTTTGATCTGGTTTCCTTCTCTCTAGAAGACAAAACATTGAGCAGACTTCAGCAAACGTACTTTGTTGATCATAGCTCTATGTAATGTTATCAGCATTTTACCTACACAGAAAGAAAACCTGGACTGCAGGGGTTTTTTCTATTATCAGGAAGCGCACGACAGTATTCAGAGGAGCCTCATGGAAGAAACAATCGTTTTAGTGTGGTGTGACTGACAGAATTGTTATGTTATTAAAAAAGTCTATTTCAACATGTTAAAATGTATAGAAATAAAGTTTTGGGGGTCAAGCCTTGGTTTGAGACAATGGGAAGACCTTTCTCCTGGTTTATTTTCATTGTTTTTCAATGACTTGAAAATATGTTCGGAAAGGTGCATCGAAGGTTTAAAATTGCATATTCTATAGATATTGAGTGCAGTATGAATGATCGTAAAAGTTGTATCATTCCCCGTTTCCTAAAGTAGTGTTAACATAATCTCTGGAAGACATGCAATGTTCTAAGTTTCTTTTTTAAATTTTTTTTAATAAATATTTTCAATGTCGTACAAATAGTTTAAAATTCAAATTCGTGATAAACACGCATCAAAAATTAAATCTGCCTAAACTTGCAATATTCATTTCCGTTACTTTAAAAGAAAATGTTTCACTATTTCTTGCAATGTTAAGACAAATAATTATTTGTAGTGCTTTAATTAAATTCTAATATTGTTGACCATATTGCAATATTTTTGTATCATGGGTTTTTGTTTTTGTCAGTTATTGATCTGTGTTTGTCAGAATAATTATGAACTGTTGCATTAACTGCTTCATATGATTTTGTTGTTGTTGTTTACTTTTTTAGCTTACATCCCCTTTATTCCCGGTTCCAAATCTGAAAGAAACACTGCTGATACTTTGTTGTCTGTCCATTGACTTTTATAAGCAGATTTTTCGTTGAGTGTGATGTCTGGATTCTATAAAGTGTGTAAACTGACCAGCAAAAACAGATAACAGTGATCATGAAAATCCGATTTCTGTAGAGAATAGAATAAAGCTATAAATAAATATTGCTTTCATCTGAGACTATGTTTCGGTTTCGCATGTACGTGCGTGCGTGCGGGTGTGTGTGTGTGTGTGTGTATGTGTGTGTGCGTGCGTGTGTGTGTGTGTGTGCGTGCGTGCGTGCGTGTAAGAGAGAGAGAAAATGGGAGGGAGAGAGGTTTATTGTGATGAGCTTTTGAGCCCATTCGCAAGGGAACAGTGGGGAGAAAACTAGGCACACAAATGCATATTGAATGAAGAAAAAATAGTCAACTACAGCCCAAACAATGGTCACAACATGGAGTCCACATCGTGATACAGAATGTGTTTATCCAGACTCAGATATGGTATGCCTTAATGGTGGGGAAAAGACAGTTGCAACGCAAAATGTTACCACTGGTCAGCCTTGGAGCTAGCCCAGGAACAAAATCAAGATATATCATTGCGTAAAGCTTTCGCCCATTGCAAACACCCCGTACAATAAACAAACTGGATTGTACACTGTCACATAATGATAAACAACTGATTTCAAGGCAAAGTTTCCCTGTCATTCTATGTGTTCAGTCAAATCATTATCATTTGCAAAAATAACAAAGTGTCACCGGCAAATTGTCTGATTCCTTGTATTAAATAATACATAATTCACAAGAATCGCAAACAAGAGCAAAATTTCAACTGAAAGAAAAAAGTAATCTTTAACACTGTTACCAAAATCAAATATGTATGTGTAGCAACCATTTTGGCCATCTTTGCACACACCAATCAAAATAATTTATTTTTGTCATTCCAAAGTCAGTAAATAAAATTTCATAACTATTAAAATGACAATCTCCTTAACACCAGCTGTAACTAAGACACTGACTTTTAAACCATTTATCAAAAGCATTACACAAAAGGTGACGTGTTCATGTCTTTCTGTTCATGTCGACTTCCACAATGATATACATGTCTCTAGATTGTAAGCAATAAAAAGCCATCTTTAAGTACACTTATCCCATTATCAACATTAAATCGAGTATAGAAAGGAAAGTTTTATGGTGGAATATGTGAACAAACACAGACACATACCTTTTTAGATCAAACAACTTCTGTCAGAGAGAAATCACGCACATTGTTGATTAGTCTAATTCTATCTATAAATGAATGGAGATAATTCATTCGATATTAAGAAAAGTATTCTTCCTGATCATTCCCATGCTTAATAAATTTTACAGCAAGGTTACAAAAAAGTGTGTAGCCTGCAAATGATTAGAATTCTAAATGTTCAAGGAAAGTTGCAAAACAAAAACAAAAGTAAGAAGGAAGGCGAATGTGAATGCAAAATGATTGAATGTGGTGCAGGCTATGAGCCTTTTCACACTGGGAGAGTGGGATGAAGACATAGCACAATTCATGATTCAGGAACGTTTCAAATACACAATAGAAACTGCCGACATGGCATGGCGACCCCATCAGGGAATTCATTGTATCATGTATAACTATACCATCAGTTTATGATTTTAATAAATGATCAGTCAAGGATTAAACTTTATGCATTCAAGAGACATCTCTATCAGGATCTCCACCCTTCGCAGTTTCATTTGTTGCTGAAATTTATTTGTACATGTGGCGGAAATCGTTCATGGAACTTTACCTCAAATTTCTGTATGCACTGCTTCAATTCATTGATGAAAGCCGTGGATTCTCTCCACTGGTGACCGCAATTCTGTCTGTCGCTGTCAACACACTCTGGAACAGTCACATCTGTTTCCTTCTCATCACTTGTGTCACAACTACATACTGCCACTACATCACTTATTTTTCAATAGCAATGTATATACTGTCACGGTCTGAAGGTCTGTCTGACTTACTGTCAAGTTAATGTTCTTTTCACCAGATTGTGGGTCACTTGAAGACAAAGAAAGAGAGGGAGTTAGGGGGAAAGTATCGGCAGTAACAGAGTGTTCCTTTCTCTTGTGGCTCAAAAGCTCAATACAAAATGAAAGGAGTTGGTAAACATTTTGAAGGGGATGGGACACCCGCCTTCTCTTTGCCCGGTGTGGTCATCTCAGAACAGCGTGCCCCCATCCCCCTCACGTCTCCACTACGCTGTGCCGGGGGGCATAGACGAATGCCTGACCTTCAGTGGTGGCATTCAGTCATAAAGGTCGCCTTGTTTACTTCCAGCCCTCAAAAAGGGAGAAAAAAAGCTTTAACATCAAAGCACAAGCAATATGTTTGAAAGAAAAAAAATGGAAAGAAAAAGGGTAAAGGAAACAACAAGAAGAGAAAATACACCAAGAATAAACACATACATCAAGAACAAGAAGGTAGTAATGTCGTCGCTATCGTCGACGCCAATGTAGTAGTAGTAGTAGTAGTAGCAGTAGCAGTAGCAGCAGCAGCAGCAGCAGCAGCAGTAGACAAAGAAAGTAGTAGTAGTAAAAGTAGTAGTAGTAGTAGTAGTAGTAGTAGTATCTAGTAGTATTATCACAGACAGACAGAGAGAGAGAGAGAGAGAGAGAGAGAGAGAAGAGAGAGAGAGAGAATTGAGTTTAATCTCGAGGACAGACCTGGATTGCACTGGACTTGAATTGTCACAATAAAAACAAATTTGAAGATCTTTCTTATTTTCATATGATTAGCAAATGCTGATGTCGACTAATCTACTGACCTTTTCGGTAGACTGTTTACATGTTTTAGTATAAATCTGCAGAGGAATACTCAAGAGTGAGTGTGCTGTGGACTCAAATGACCTGCCCAACACTACAGGTGTCTGTATACTATATTGGCCGTGTTGACGCCGGGATATAATGATGATAGGAAGTGTAGAGTACAACCATGTCAAGTAGTCTCAAAGCACATGCATTTCCATAACAACGTCATTACATTATCTTCATCATCATTGGACATCAGACAATAGAAAAATTGTCTCTGATTCGGTGGCCTCATTTGCTGTAGTCTCATAGTGACCTCAGATTTGGTTTTCTCAAACACTTCTGTGCCTGTGGTGAGTTTGAGTCAAAGCTTTTGGGGTTGGAGGTTCACGGGGAAAGGTCATTGGAAGGACGTTGTGGTGGCCGCCATCATGAGTGACTCTGGCTCCATGACTGAGCTAATACTGTCGTTAGTAGGGACTTAGTAGGTGGTGTCCTGCATATGTTAGCTCAGAACAGGCACCACTGAACTCCACCACAGTGACCCAGCAGCAGCAGGCTTGTCTGGCTGGTGGCCCATTTGCGGCCTGACAATGATGGGCCCCTGTGGACTTAATGATGGGCCCCTGTGGACTTCTGACAATGATGGGCCCCTGTGGACTTAATGATGGGCCCCTGTGGACTTCTGACAATGATGGGCCCCTGTGGACTTCTGACAATGATGGGCCCCTGTGGACTTCTGACAATGATGGGCCCCTGTGGACTTCTGACAATGATGGGCCCCTGTGGACTTAATGATGGGCCCCTGTGGACTTCTGACAATGATGGGCCCCTGTGGACTTCTGACAATGATGGGTCCCTGTGGACTTCTGACAATGATGGGCCCCTGTGGACTTCTGACAATGATGGGCCCCTGTGGACTTCTGACAATGATGGGCCCCTGTGGACTTCTGACAATGATGGGCCCCTGTGGACTTCTGACAATGATGGGCCCCTGTGGACTTCTGACAATGATGGGCCCCTGTGGACTTCTGACAATGATGGGCCCCTGTGGACTTCTGACAATGATGGGCCCCTGTGGACTTCTGACTCTGAGGATGCGACATAAGCAATCCGGGCATGACTTGGGCGGAAGGTTAGACATGAGTGGAGTGGGAACAGCAGGACAGGAATGTCATAAAAAGATGAGGCAGCAAAAACACTTCTTTTTTGATAATTCAAAACATACAAAGAAGTACTGATGGACTACTACAGTCGAGCTGGTGTAATTCAGCAACAATTAATAGAGCAATTTCACACCTCCACCTCACTCAAGCTCTTTTATCCAAACCCAGAGAGTGAGAGAACTCTGAACTCTGAACTCTGAACAGGTTTAATATACATTGGCCTTTGGCCACAATACATACAGTGGGCAAGGCAAAAAGGCAAGTGAAGGAAATAAAATGCAAAAAGAGACAGTCACATTTTCCATCTAAGCCAGCTCTCCTGGTGGCATCAACCAAGTACATCATCCAAATAAACAAAACAATAAGACGATAAACCTTGAAAGCAAAACACAAAGTCAATGCATATAAGATTATCAAAAGAACGGCACATCAAGCAGCCACAATGATATATAATGGAAACAAGGAGTACCTAATAACAACAGCACAATTACAAAATGCTTTTCTTTCGTCTGTTCATAGCATGAAAAACATACATGGAGAGATTGTGTCGGTGATTTTCATTTGTTCCTTTTTCAATGTGGATAGTGTCATGCATTTTGATTCTTTAAGAAATTTCTCTCTTAAATATGTATACAAACTGCAATCAAATATGAAGCGACATTCATTTTCTATTTTGTTCACACAGAAAGGACAGCTTTTGTCTCCTATAGATTCGCTATATTTGTTGACATTATTATTGATAGGAAGCACATTAAATCTTAACTGCATAATAGCCACACGAAAACCATACATCTCCATATCATATATGGGCTTTTCCTTTTGAAAAATTGCTTTAAAAGACCTATAAATGCTATACCTTTCACGTTCTCTGATTGTTCCATCCCATTCTTGGATATAACAAAAATTCCATTCTTGGATAAAACATATCAATTAGTCTCTGTGTAAACAAACGTAGAAACATCTTTTCATCTCCAACACCTTGCTGCATCCATACAATGTTAAAACCTGCCCCACACAGAGTTGCTCTCACCTTTCAAACCCAACAGCTTTTGCCAGCTATGTCTAAATTAAGTAACATTTTGTGCGCTATATGAGGCAACCTTTCAACATCCATCCGCAACACTTTCAACCAATATCTTAAACAAGTTACATAAGAATTGATATACAATGGGTACCTCCCTAAACTCTCCCATATACCATGTTATTTGGTGTTCTCACTGGGACACCCAAGAACCTTTTACATGTCATGACATGTACTTTTTCAATGTGATCAAGTCTGTTTACGCCCCATACTTCAGATGAATATAACAGAATGGGCTGAATTTTGGTATCAAAAATTTTAAAGAAAACATTTGGTGTCATTTCCTTATATTTACTAAAACTTTTTTTAGCTCAATGACAGCTTTCCTTCCTTTCACAGCTAGATGTCTGGTTCCTTTTTTAACACTGATCTTAGTTGTAAAAGTAAATCTTAGATAGCAATAACTGTTTACTATCTCTAATTGCTTTATTCTTTATTTATTTATTCTTTTATTATATCGATGATAATGGAATAAGCACTCGTGTGCTTTTTTTACATCCAGTCCCCGTGTGTATGCGGTTTTGTCAATTTTGTAATCTGTTTCCACTGTAATGCCAATTTTTGTGCTTTCCTAAAAATCCACCTTTCCTGAAAACCATGACTTTTGTTTCATCAATATTTACCTTTAAGCTCATCTTACTACAGCATGTTTGTAAAGCATTTAATTGATTTTGGAGACCGCCTGGAGTTGCGAACAACAGCACTTCATCATCTGCAAATAACAGAATGAACAGTTCCATAATGTCTGGCAATACCTGTATCCCATGCTTACCCTCTTCATTCACATCGTTTGCTAACTGGTTGACAAAAACTGAAAATAGTGTAGGACTCAAAACACACCCTTGCTTAACCCCAACTGGACAGTAAAACATCTCTGACAACTCATTCTTTGCACGCACACACGACAATAGTGAATTATATATTGCCTTCAGGCAGGCAAAAAACTGTCCTCCAACACCTTGTTCTCTCAAACATTGTAAAAGTTTATTATGTTGCACAGAGTCAAAGGCCTTTCTGAAATCGATAAAAGCTGTATATGGCTTTCTTCCTTTCTTACTCATGCATTTCTGAATAGTTGCCAACAATGTAAAAACATGATCAATTGCCGAGTGCTCCTTTCGAAAACCTGCTTGATTTTCATAAATTAAATCATTATCTTCTAACCAAGAGTATAACCTTGTATTCAATATTGTAGTGTAACATTTAGAAATAACACTTAACAAAGAAACACCTCTATAATTATCAACCTTATCTAAGTCTCCTTTCTTAAATATTGGAATGATTATGGCCTGAGACCATTCTAGTCGGTAGATTCCTTGATCAAAAATAGTGTTAAATAGCTTTGTTAAAAACACTAGAACATCTTCACCACAAGTTTTTAACATTTCAGCTGAAATATTATCAATTCCAGATGACTTACCTACCTTCAGATTGGTAATGGCATGTTTAACTTCCTCTTCTGAAATTATCTTATTTAAAACATGGTCCCTTTCTTCTGTCAAGACGACATTTATTTCACTCTGTTCCATAGAGAAATTCGAAACTCGAAATGGTGTCTTCAGTATAGGCTATGGTTCCTTACTGAAGGGGGTACAATACACTACTTTCAAAGCCAAACAGTGGCCAGGTGTTCTAAATCTTAATCTGTAAACATGTAATTTTCAATATGTAGATCAACATAAAGCACAAGATATCTTTGACAGTAAATGGTTCAAATAACCTGAAAAGGAAAATCTTCGTTGTTTTATTATGTTCATTTCAGTTGTGTCATCTATCTATAAACTTTATGCAAATCAGCAGATAACAAAATATAATAATTACACTTTTACCTATGTCTGATATACATAAAACAACCATGATCAAATCCAGCAAATTTACCAAATTATAATACATACATTCAGACTAATACACATATTTATCATGTATTTGCCATATTTCCACACTATGCACTCACCGGAGCAACTAATCAAAACATGGTGACTGCCTCTAATACGAAAACCATGAGAATCTTTATCTACGATATCTGGGACAAAAGTTAAAGGTAAAAGGTAAAGGAGTCCCATAACCTATAAGGTCGTAGGGGAGCGAGGCGTCAGAGACCTCACTTCTCTAGGGCCAGCATATTGAGGGCGGCGCCCATCTCCTCTCCCTCGCTGCTTTACCTTCCCTGATCCTAAAGAGGGCAGGTACCCATTTACAGCTGGGTGAACTGGGGGAACTGTACTGAAGCCAAGGCGCGCAAACGGTCACCCATCCAACTGGTAACCACGCTCGACGCTGCTTAACTTGGCTGGGGGAAAGCGAGTGCTCCGACCACTGAGCTATCCCGTCCCGACAAAAGTTACAGTCAATTTAATGAAATCTCTTTTTTTCAGTACATGCACATCTGAAAGCTCTAAAATCTTATCTGCAACTATAATATTTCAGACAGAAGCATACCACTATTAACGTCAAAATGATTTTCTGGTAGTAGGTAAACACAAGCACATAATAAACATACTAACATTACTTCAGTGATGTTTTATTCCTATAATGTATAACAAAAGTTCCTTCTTGATCAAACAATTTATCTTTCTGGATCTCTTTTCGGTTATGAATTGAATAGCTAGCTGGTTTATAATGTACATAACATAACTGTAGTACAAGCATACGCCCCTACATCAGACTGCACAGATGAAGCCATAGAAGAATGTTATGACCAGCTACAAGAGGTTCTGAATCAAACTCCCAAGAAAGACATCCTCGTTGTGCAAGGTGACTGGAACGCCAAGGTAGAAGAAGATGCATGGAAAGATTGGGAGGGCGTTTGTGGGCCACATTGCAATAACCAATCAAATGAAAGAGGCTTGAGACTCCTGGAGTTTGCCAGTAACAACCACCTCCAGTTAGTGAATACACTTGGCCCACACAAGAAATCCAGAAAATGGACATGGCATAGCCCAAATGGAGAACACAACAACCAAATAGATTACATCATGGTGAAAAGACAGTTTCAGTCTAGCGTTAACATCGCACAGACACGAAGTTTTCCAGGAGCAGACATAGGGAGTGATCATGATCTTGTGATGATGACTTTCCGACTACGTCTAAAGAACATCCACAAGCGGAACAACATCAGGATCAATTTGACCTCGAGAAGCTGAAGACCCAGAGGTATTAGAAATTTTTCAAGCAAGGATAGGTGGAAAGTTTGCAGCAATCACTGTGATAGACTCAGACATAGTTACACTGACGAATAGTTTCAATACAGCAGTAACTGAAACAGCAAGCGAGCTTCTTGGCAAACACCGACCAGTCAAGAAACCATGGGTCACACCTAACATTCTACAACTATGCGACAAGCGTAGAGAGTTGAAGAAAAAGAAAAATGAAACAAAAGAAAGAGCAGAACAATATAGGGCAGTCAACAAAAGAACCAGGAAGTCCATATTGGAGGCCAAATAGAAATGGATCGGTGAACAGTGCCAAGACATTGAAGAGAACATCAAGAAAAACAATAGCAAGAAATCATATCAGCTGGTGAAAAACCTGACTAGCACAAAACAGGGAAAAGGTTTAACAATCCAAGACAAAAATGGGAAGTGTCTCACTGACGACCAGGGTATTCTGAACAGATGGACAGAATACTGCTCCGACTGTATAACTATAGAACCGCAGGAGATCCAGAAGTCTTAATGTACCGCAAGCAAACACACAGACAGTCACCCTATCCTCCGAGAAGAAGTGGAAACAGCAGTCAGATCGCTGAAAAAGGGAAAGTCAGCAGGGCTGACAACATTCCAGCTGAGTTGGTTCAAGCTGGAGGGGAAGCCATGATCAGCGCCCTACATGAAGAATCTGCAACAAGATCTGGCAGACGGAAAATGGCCAACACCATGGACACATCACATCATCTCACCCTCCCCAAGAAAGGAAATCTACAACAATGCCATAATATACCGCACAATCAGCCCCATATGCCACCCAAGCAAGGTCATGCTGCAGATAATATTGAATAGACTGAAGCCACAAGCAGAGACCATCATTGCTGAGGAACAAGCAGGTTTCAGAGCAGGGCGCAGCACAACAGAACAGATATTCAACCTCAGAATACTATGTGAGCGGTACCTTCAACATCAACAAGACCTTTACCACGTATTTATCGATTTTAAGAAGGCATTTGACAGGGTGTGGCATGCAGCTCTGTGGGCAACCATGAATTTATACAGCATCAATGCAAACCTGATCAGAGTCATCAAACAGCTGTACAGCGAGGCCACCAGTGCAGTGTACTACAACAACAACATTGGAGAATGGTTTCGAACAACAGTTGGAGTAAGGCAGGGCTGTCTACTCTCACCCACTCTTTTCAACATCTTCCTTGAGAGAATCATGGCTAATGCACTGGAACATCATGAAGGATCAGTCAGCATTGGTGGCAAAACGATCACAAACCTCCGCTTCGCAGGTGACATTGATGGAATAGCAGGATCAGAAAAAGAGCTTGCCAGCCTAACAGAACACTTGAATAAGGCCTCCAAAACATACGGCATGGAAATCAGTGCAGAGAAGACCAAACTGATGACTAATAACACCAACGGCATTAGCACTGATATCAGGGTTAATGACCAGAAGCTGGAAACACTTCAAAGCTTCAAGTATCTGGGAGCCATTGTATCAGACCAGGGATCCAAGCCAGAAGTAGTATGCAGGACTGCACAGACAATAACAGCTTGTCAAAACTAAACACCATCTGGACAGATAAAAATATCTCACTTATCTCCAAGATGAGACTAATGCGCTCCCTTGTCATATCCATATTTCTGTATGCCTGTGAATCATGGACCCTGACTGCAGATTTGGAGAGAAGAGTACAGGCGGTGGAGATGAGATGCTTTCGGAGACTCCTTGGCATCTCCTACAAAGACCACATAAGAGAATCCAGCAAACCATTGGACCCTATGAGAACCTTCTAACTATCGTGAAAAACGTAAACTTAAATGGTATGGGCATGTCACAAGATCCAAAGGACTTGCAAAGACAGTTTTACAAGGCACTGTCCAAGGAGGAAGAAGAAGAGGCAGACCAAGGAAGAATTGGGAGGATAACATCAGCGAATGGACAGGCCTAGAACTCAACAAAACCCTGAGAAAGGCAGAACAGAGAGAGGAATGGAGGGAACTGGTTGTTGAGTCTTTGAGGGTGCCCCCACGGTCGTCAGACTACGGGACAGATAGATAGATAGATAATTGTAAGAAAAACGACAACAACAATACAGTATCTGGTAACCAACATCATACTGTAGCAACACTTTTTTTTTTGGGGGGGGGGAGTTATCTCAGACACCAACCTATTGACATTCCAGTGCCGACAGTAAGCACAACATGGATTTAATTTTGATCTGATTTCTCTCTCACACACACACACACACACGCGCGCGCGCGCGAGCGCGCGTACACACACACGCACGCATACACATACATTAGTGCTATCAAGATCAAAACGGGGTTTTTTTTACACATAATTATATCAGTTTCCTTTTTTAAGATCGTTCATTTGAATTTGAATGGCCAGATAACAGCTGTTTCACACAATTTACGTGAGCACTGACATTAGCTGGCAACGTTGACACAGTTACCGTGTCAGCAGCCTGTGTGACAAGCCCAGGACAAAATTCAGTGCAGTTTGCACGTGGAGGCGAGGGGGCAAAATTTAATGCAGGCAGTGACTGATTTTCATTTGTTCCCTCTGACTGAAAAACAGAAAAACCCAGTGAAAAAACCCCAGAGACTGGTAATGTAGCATGCGCTTAGTTTGAAGCGGGCCAGCCAGAATGCTAGCCTGTATTTGTAGGATCTGGACTTTCGTCCAGAACGAGTTTCTTACCATCAATGATCAAATGATCAAAGACCATGAACGCTTTTTTCCCATCTTTTCTTGCATCCTATAAATGAGGGACTAGTTTCCGCCTAATATCACGCACTCGTGGGGTGAAGTCTTCTCCAATGAAGACACTGCTTCCACGGAGTTTGCATTTAGCCTTCAGAACCATTTCTTTACCCCTGTAGAATGCACATCTCCCTATGATAGGGGAGTTAGGGTTTCTATTCAGACGGTGGATCCTGTCAAACTCCATTGTTCCATAGAGAGAGAGCGAGAGAGAGAGCGAGAGAAAGAGAGATGAATTAGTCTCAAACTAGCTGCCCCATTTTTCATCTCTCTTGCTAAACAGAGAAGGGGGAAGCGAAGATTCCTGTCTCCCCTAACAGACACAGGGACCTGTCTTCCTGCTATTGATATTCACTCTACCCTCAAGCTAGTACAGGCAAGGGACGCTATAGGACAGGAGCGAAGAACGGACCACCCTTCTTCTTTGCAGGAACAAGTCTCACAGTGTTGATACACCCATGACTTTTTTCACAGATGCTACTGCAAAGGCAGAAGAGACACTGTTTAGAGGGCCTTTTCAGCTGAGCTCCATTCCAGATGAAACAGGTCACACAGGACGTCCAGAGATTACATGACAAAGCTGGTGCTTCAGGGGGCATTTTATTCAGAAAAACTGATAAGGCACTGCCAAGAAACAAGACACAAGGTCCCAAACAGCAAAGACAAAACATGTCATTCTTTCACAGACAATGGCAGGACAGGTCAACTCAGCTCACACCCTGCACACAAAGTCATGGGCAAGACAAAAAGGCACAACTACAATCTACAGTTTTGTCATGTGTAAACTGATACTCTGGGAACAAATTAATTCATCATTGTAACATACATATAAAAGTATGAGTCTGGCATCATGATGTCTTGACTGTGGCTTAACTAGACACAACTCGCCCAGAGACACACCTCTCCCCCTGCCTCACACACATATAGATTGGTGGTCTAGGGGTAACACAGTTGCCAAGAAAACGAGAAGTGTGAGTTTGATCCCCGTCTGTACCTGAACTTTTCCCCCATTCACTAGACCTTATGTGGGGGTCCAGGTGCTAGTCTTTCTCATGAAATGATAAAATGAAGTCCCATGTGCGAAGCACATTCAGGGCACATAAAAGAACCCATGACTACTGAATAGTTGTCTCTGGCAAAAGTATACAGAAAAACCCACTCTCACAGGTTAACAATAATACACCACACTGGAATTTTTTTTTAAAGAGTGGCGTTGCTTTTATAGCAAGGCGCTGTCCCCAGGGAGAGCAGTCTGAAGTCCATGCATAAAATCCTGTCATGACTGAAAGTATGAAACAATACAATACAATACAGTAAATACCAGAGTGTCTGAAAACAATGACAATATTAATTCTCTATCTATCTATCTATCTATCTATATATATATATATATATATATATATATATATATATATATATATCTTAGTCATACATTTGATTAAACCAGTCAAATCCAGTCTTACTGTTCAAAAGAAAACACAACAAATAAGAATCCAAATACTATGGGATGTTTTTCAACTACACAAAAATCACTTCAACTAAAAAGATGAAAATCAGAAGAAAACTACCTGGATCATCAACCAAAGGTGACAAAACTCATGATCATCACCATCACAACCGACATGCCCACCACTCCCCTTTGTCCCCCTGCCCCTCCAGCCCCTCCTGTGCAGTCCCCTGCACACTGGCTGCTTTCCTGACAGTGGGCGGTGTTGGGGCCAATGCAGGCAGCGTAGGCCATGACGTGAGCGATGTAGTTCTGCTCCTGCACCCCGTGGAACAGGTGGGCCATGGGACCCGAGGCGTAAGTGCTCACGTCTTCCCCGCTGTGTGTCTCGCCATCTGGGGGCATGGGGACCGCCACCTGGTATCGAAAGTCGTCCGTGGCTATTGGGAGAAGAAAATCAGAGACATGTGATACCACAACAACTGTGGATGTGAGGGGAAAACATCTTGGTTGTGGGCTATTACAGTATGTCCTGAGATGAAACAACAGACTTTTGGGAGTTTGTAATAATAATGATAATAAATGGAATTTATATAGCGCTATATCTTGCAAAAAACCCACACCATTCAAAGCATCTTCATTCATCCTACTCATTCACATACAGCCTTACAAATTCAAATGTATACACACAAGCGCTTTGATTTGTTGCTTTACAAGATTCAGCGCTATATAAATTCCATACATTATTATTATTACAAGCTCGCACACATGCACGTAGAGAGTAGGTGGAGTGGAGTGTTTTGTTTGGTCTGAAGATGTTAAATATAGCACTCAAAGAACACAACAACAATTAACAACACTAAAAACACTAATGACTACATCAACTACAACAACAATAATGACGATGATGGAAACAGAACATCAGTAACCAGACTTGTTGGTGTTTCTGCAGCTGGGGTCTAGTCCTACAAGGTAACAGAACAATAGCAGCAACAAACAGAAAACACAGCAATAGAAACAACAGCGAAAAGATCAGAACATATCGGTGTTTGTGAACATGGGGTAAAATAAGGATATCAACAACAACAACACTACTTATAATACTTAATATACTAGTGCTGACAACATTCATGTCCCACGTTCTGTTAGATCTTGTTACCTTTCCAAGGGCCCTAACAATAGTTTCCTCAGTGACATCAACAATACCAACAGAATCAACAACAACAAAAACCAACAACAAATAGTCCTACCAGTGTTTGTGGTATTGAGATCCAGTGTTGTATCAAGTCCAGGGTTGCTTACATAGACCACCACAACACCACCTTCATTACTACTACTACTACTACTACTACTACTACTACTTCTACTACTACTACAACCACAACCATCATAGTAACAACGGCAACAACAAGCAGAAGACTAACTGGTGTCTGAGGAGTTGAGGTCCTGTGTTCTGTTGGGTCCAGGCCCGTTGCCATAGACCAGGGTGGTGTAGGGCTGACCGTCAGTTGGTATGGGGTACTCCTTCCTCATCACGCCTGCAACACACCAAGTACGTGAACCAGAATAGAGGACAATAAACAGACAGACAGACAGACGGACGGACGGACGGACGGACGGACGGACGGACAGACAGACAGACAGACAGACAGACAGACAGACAGACAGACAGATAGATAGATAGATAGATAGATAGATAGATAGATAGATAGATAGATAGATAGATAGATAGATAGATAGATAGATAGATTTTGTTTTGTTTTGTTTAATATCTATTCACTACATGGTAATTTAGATAGATAGATAGATAGATAGATAGATAGATAGATAGATAGATAGATAGATAGATAGATAGATAGATAGATAGATAGATAGATAGATAGATAGATAGATAGATAGATAGATAGATGTATAAGGTAAAAGGGTAAAGGTGTCCCATAACCCATAAGGTCGTAGGGGAGCGAGGCGTCAGAGACCTCACTTCTCTAGGGCCAGCATATTGAGGGCGGCGCCCATCTCCTCTCCCTCGCTGCTTTACCTTCCCTGACCCTAAAGAGGACAGGTACCCATTTACAGCTGGGTGAACTGGGGGAACTGTACTGAAGCCAAGGCGCGCAAACGGTCACCCATCCAACTGGTAACCACGCTCGACGCTGCTTAACTTGGCTGGGGGAAAGCGAGTGCTCCGACCACTGAGCTATCCCGTCCCCGATAGATGTATAACTTTTTAAAAACGAAGAAAAAAGAGGAAAGGTATGCTGATCTCTCTCTCTCTCCCTCTCTCTCTCCTCTCCTGCAGGAAACAGTACAAGGAGGACAGACAGAGAAAACGATGGGAAGACAACATCGAAGAGTGGACTGGCCTTGAGTGGAACGAATTGCTACGGAAAGCAGAGGACCGCGGGGAGTGAAGGAAGCTGGCTGCAAATTCTTCTGTGGTGCCCCAACAGTCTACAGGACTATGGGATAGGTGAAGGTAAAGTGTGTGTGTGTGTGTGTGTGCGTCTGTCTGTCTTTCTGTCTGTCTGTCTGTCTGTCTGCGTATGTGTGTGTGTGTGTGTGTGTGTGTGTGTGTGTGTGTGTGTGTGTGTGTGTGTGTGTGTGTGTGTGAATTCTATTCCTTTTTTTTCGAGGATAATGGAATAAGCACGTATGTGTATGCGGTGTGTGTGTTATTTTTAAAAATATATTATTCTTTTATTTCAAGGATAATGGAATGTATGTATGTATGTATGCATTTATGTATGTGTGTATGTATGAATGTATGTATGTATGTATGTATGTATGTATGTATGTATGTATGTATGTATGTATGTATGTATGTATGTATGTATGTATGTATGTATGTATGTATGTATGTATGTATGTATGGTAGCTTTGGTAGGTCACCCCAAAGCATTTTTTTATTCAATTCAATTCTTTTATTCTCCTTTGTTTAAAGGAAATTTGTTTTGCAGTGATTAAAACATATCTAAGAAGTAATAGAATACAGACATATATAGAAATGAATGTACGTGATAAAACATTTCTTAAACACACACTTACACTCACACTCACAGATACACGCGCGCGCGCCTACACACACACACACACACACATACATACATACATACATACAAACTCATTCACACGCAATTCTATTAAAAGAAATATGTTTTACAGTGATTAAAAACATATTTAAACAACTACTAGTATACTGACAAATATAAATTTGAATACACGTGATAAAAGGTAACATTTGTGAAACACACACACACTCGCACGCGATCACACACACACATACACACCCGCGCGCGTGCGATTGCGCGCACACACATGCACGCACGCACGCATGTACCCAAACACGCACGCATGCACACAAACACATATATACATACGCACGCGCACAAACACACACACGCGCACGCACGCACGCACGCACGCACCAAGCTAAAAAGAATCAAACAATACAAAGATAGCAGTTGAACGTTAAGAGGAAAATGATGTTCAAACATATCAAAATAAGAGATACAAGGAAGCGCTAAAATAGCACCGAGCACAAAGTAAGAGTGGGACAGCCAGAGGACCGCTGACACAGCCAGCAGCCACGGTGCTGCACCCCCCAGCTCCTTACCCCTCCTATCACTGCCACCACCATGCAACCCGCCACCACAAGTGCATGCTACAAACAACATGCATAGTGTGCACATTTGCTTCCACTCTAGCAGACAGACACACACACACACGCACGCGCGCGCGCGCGCGCGCACGCACACACGCATACAAACACCCGCGAGAGCACACACACACACACACTTTTTTCCTCCATTCCAGGACCCCTCTCTCCCCCTACCTCCTTCCCTGAATCTCACAAACACAAGTACCTTGCTCCATACATCCACCCGCCCCCGCCCCTACACACACTCACACACACACACACACACCCTCACTTTCACACAATTCAGAAGCCTATAATTATGTACCTGGCAATGCACGCAGCCGCACAACTTGGGCACGTGTGTTCCAACAGAGACCCCCAGATACCCCCTCCCCCTCTGCCATAGCCACCACACCACCCTAGCATATTTTATTTATTTATTTATTTTATTTATCCTTTTATATCGAGGATAATGGAATACAGCCATCCGTCCACCACCACCCCTACTTCTCTGCCCCTATACATCTGTTCACACACACACACACACACACACACACACACACACACACACACACACACACACACACACACACCTGAATAGCAGAACACAACACCCATCCATCCATCAATCCACACAAACACAAACACACACACACACTCTCTCTCTCTCTCTCTCTCTCTCTCTCTCTCTCTCTCTCTCTCTCCTCTCTCTCTCTCTCTCTCTCTCTCTCTCTCTCTCGCTCTCTTCGGTGCAGGCAGGGATGCTGCTGTCCACAGGTGTAGCTATCACTGGTGTTGACTATTAAAGAGTCTGACAGCTGTAGGCAGGAAGAAGTCTCTGTATCGGCAGGTTCTGCTTCTTGTGGACAGAAGACGACTGCTGACCTCTCGCTTGGACACACACTGGGTCAGCACAGGATGGAGGGGATGGGTGTCGTCCTTCATGATCCTGGTCAACTTCTTCAAGCAGCTCTTCTCGTAGAGGCTGGAGGCTGGAGTGATGTCCTTCTTGATGACCTTTGCGGCTGCCCTAGTGATGCGGTCCAGTTTGTTGGTGTCAGATTTCCTGGCGCCATTAAAATAGCAAACTTGGTTATACAGCGCGATGCTTTGCACTGCAGCTTGATAAAATCTCTGTAAAATTGAGTTGCTGATTTGAAAGCTTCGCAGTTTTCTCAAGAAGAACATTCTCTGGTTTGCCTTCTTGTAGCATGCAGTGACGTTTTCAGTCCACTTCAACCTGTCGTCAATGATTGTGGCAAGATATTTGTAGGTACTGGTGCACTTCTTCATTCTTGATGGTAAGATGTGCTGGCTTGTTGCTTTTTCTTCGGAAATCAATTATCATTTCTTCTGTTTTAGAGATATTCAGTTCCAAATAGTTCTTGTCACACCAGTCTACCAAAGCACTAACTGTGGATCTGTGCCATCGACACTGCTAAATCATGAAATATATCTTGGTGTAAGGTACCACAGAGAGTGGAGCTTCTGTCACAGCCGGGACTTTGGAAGATTTCTGATGCAGGAACCGAAACACAGGTCAGGTCAGGCGAGGGACATGGTCCTTTCCCGTTAAAGCCTTCACTGCTGTCATGGAGAGACTTTGTTTTATAGGTCTTTCCTTCTTTCTTCTCCTAATCTGAATCGTTGATACATCATTTCCAAACTGATAGGGAAGTTGTAACTGGTTTCTTCTATTTAGTTTCATTAATTACCTGCCGTTATGGCGCAGTGGTAAGCGCCTTGGGTTACGGACTGGAAAGTTGCGGGTTCGAATCACATAAGAGTCATAGGGATCTTTCGGACTCCGGCCGACTCCTACCCAGCGTAAGTGTGCTGTGGGCTCAGTGGGAAGACCGGGAGTCGAGCTTCAACGACATTACAGATGCGATTTTGAGAGTGGTTCTCAAATTACCTGACCAACACTGCAGGTGTCTGTAACTCTCGGGCCCGGTTGACGCTGGTATACATTATGATAGTAAGCGTAGAGTACAATCATGCCAACCATTACATCATACTCATTATCACTGATCATCATGCAATAATTTTAAAAAATGCCTCTGGTTTGGTGGCCCTGGTTGCTCTGGTCTCATGGTGACCTCAGATTCGGTTTCCCCATACATTTCTGTGCCTGTGGTGAGTTTGTGTGAAAGCCTTTGCGGTTAGAGGTTCACGGGGGGCGGTCGTTGGAGAGACGTTGTGATGGTCGCCACTTCTGGTGGGTGACTCACTCAGTCTGGCTCTGCAACGAAGCTAATACCGTCGTTAATAGGGGGCTCAGTAGGTGGTGCCCTGCGTATGTTAGCTCAGAACAGGCACCACTGAACACCACTAAAGTGACCCAGCAGTAGTGTAGGGCCCCTCAGATCTTTGGCCCAGTGGAGGCCTCACATTGATTGATGGAATCCCTGTGGACTTTCGACCCTGGGGAAGCGACACAACGAACCTGGTTACGGCTGTGGCGGGGAGATTGAAATGAGTGGTGTGGGAGTGGGAAGGTGAATACGTCACAGAAGATGAGGCAGTAAACAAATACAAATCACTAACATATCGTTTGGTTAAGATGAGAATTGGATCTCTTCAGAGATCCACTGAAGGCCATTTCATTTTCTCGTTTGATTTTTTTTCAATTTTCTTAACTGAATATCTAACAAACTATTCTCAAAGTGCTGGGAAAGTTGTAACTGGTTATCTGTGCCTGCCAAATAATATATATATATATATATATATAATATATATATATATATATATGTATACATACATACATACATACATATATATATATATATAGATAGAGAGAGAGAGAGAGAGAGAGAGAGAGAGAGAGAGAGAGAGAGAGAGAGAGAGAGAGAGAGGAGGGAATGTATCTCTCGATATCCAAGTCTGGGATATTTTTTATCAATTCCATTTACCTGTCAGGTCTAAATTATCTCACAATGTTTGGGTAACCCACGCCTGAACTGACCACTCAAGCTGTATATTAAAACGATATTCTGCATCCTTATTTGTCCTTGAGCATACGGCCACAACGATTTCATAGCATATAGATCCACTTTTCTAATATTTTTGCAACAATATTTTACAGTCTATTTTCTTCCTTCTCTTAATATCAATTTTTGATGGCGGCATTTCTAGGCCACAAGATTATAAAACAATTCCTGTGAGAACATAAACACCCCTGTATATTAGGAGGTGTTTCTCCACAAGACATTAGGTATAGTTACATAAAATAACCGCCGATACCTCTGATGATAGCTCATCCAGAAGTCTAAACGAAAGAGAGAGAGAGAGAGAGAGAGAAACACGAATCCGAAGAGCATGTAAAAGACCCCGAAGAATCAGGCCGGAACAGAATGGCAGAATAATTATACAGTAGGCCTACAGATGAACATGATATAACTCAACTGCCTGCATGGAGACACTGACCATACCTAGAACACACAGTTCAGATGAACTGGATACCAAACCAGTGCCTGCATACAAACACTGACCATACCTAGAATGTTATCGCCTCTGTCGGGATAACCGGCAATATTGAAGACATGGGAGTGATCGGCCGTGACGACCGTCAGAGTATCGTCCCCTGTCATGCTCTGAGCCGTTGCTATGGCTTCATCAAACATGACGGTTTCTTCCAGAACCCTCTTGGCCCAGTTCTGATGGTGACCATGGTCTATGCGTCCTCCTGAGGAAGAAAAGTCAGGGACAGGCAAAGAGCGTGTTTAGTATGGGACATGTAGGCGGTAGAATGACCCCCTCTCTCCCTTCGTGAAAAGCCTACTTACGACACCTTTAAATACAGCCTCAAAACATACCTATTTCAATCAAACCTAAGATTTTTCCCTCTTGTTTCATCTCATATCTGTCCCTGCCTTTAACAGCCAAAATTCCATCACCCTGCTTAAATGTATAAACTGTGTATGTGTGTGTACATTTGAATTTGTTAGAATATCGTTAATCATTGTTGGTTGCATGTGTAGGAGCGGATTGAATGCTAGCGCTCTGATTTGTAATTGCAAGATATAGCGCTATATAAATTCCATTTATTATTATTATTATTATATTATTATTATCATTACGTTCAAAAGTGTATGTACATTGGTGGCTGGGTGCACTGCTCCAGACTTTCTCTGTGCTCACCCCCTCCCTGTCCCTCTTTGTGGCGGACTCCTCACTTTTCCCGTTCTTCTTTCTCACTTCCCGGATAGATGTGTGCATACATACAAGCATGTGCATGAAAGACAGCCAGTCCCATGAAACGTAGACAGACACACCCACACACGTACATGCTCTTTTCCCCTGTCTCTTTGTTTTAGGAGTCTGTCGGCATTCTGAATATTTGTCATGAACAATGCCAAAAAAACTAAAATTCACCACGCTCCCTAAAAATCTGGATGTTTATGGACATTGCATTAATGGGTTCTAGGTCTGCTTATGTCTCTGTGCAAACCTTGTCAACATGTCTTATATCTATCAGCAAGAACCACTTTTTGTAATACTGTCTATCTGTTCAAAATATTGTCTGTATGTCTGTCCATCTGTCGTTTTGTAATACTGTCTATCTGTGTGACTGTCCATTTGTTGTTCATATTTTTTTTTTAAATAAATGATCTTACTTACCTTCCACAAATAAGAAGTATCCTTTCTTGTTTTTGCTGAGAATTTCTATGGCTTTTTTTGTCATCTCACTCAATGACGGTTCTTTTTCTGGGTCTCTCGAGAGCTCGTATGCCATGTGACTTTCGGAGAACAGCCCTGATGAAAAGGACCAAGCCATTAACATCAGACTCCTTTATTGCTACGCTAAGACAGAAACAACAAGAAGAGAAAAAGACGTACAAAACAACAACATCAACAAAGCGAACAGGGAATGGCCAGCCCTCCGATACACTGTCACGCCCCTGTTCTCGGTATGGAGCTGATCAAAGATGTGTAATACAGCAAATCCTTCTTTGTCTTCCTTTCCGTTTTTGACAAGTACTAAGGCACACACACACACACACACACACACACACACTCTCTCTCTCTCTCTCTCTCTCTCTCTCTCTCATATTATTATATATATATATATATATATATATATATATATATATATATATATATATATATATATAATATATTCTTTTTCTTTAACCTCCTCCTTTTGCTGCCTCAAAAAATTGGGGATAAAAACTACTGGGTTTGTTTGTCTCTCTCTCTCTCTCTCTCTCTCTCTTCTCTCTCTCTCTCTCTCTCTCTCTCTCTCTCTCTCTCTCTCTCTCTTCGTGCCACATTGGGCAATGACAATAAATTGGTCAAAGCGTCTCTCTGTGTGTGTCTTTATGCGCTCATGTGCATATGCACAGTTTTCTAAAGCTTTAACAACATACATAGGCATACTTTGTAAGGAATTTTCTGTGACCCATGCAAATGTTCCTACCCTTTTTTTTATCGAGGATAATGGAATAAGTACTTATTTGTTTTTTTTACATCCAGCCCGCGTGTGTATGCAGTTTTGTAAATTCTGTCATTTGTTCCCACCGGCACACAATGACATACTCTTACGAAAAGCGGAACAGGATTTAACGTGTGCGCAAGATGTTCTGCGTGAGTTCGCACACGGGGCCTCAGTTTATAGTCTCATCCGAAGGACTTGTGGGGAGAGTGGAGTCTGCACTGGAAAATATCCCCTTGAACGGGAATCGAACCTGGGTCGTCATATTGCGAGCGCAATGTTCTAATCACTAGGCTATACCGTCCCCCTCATTGTTCAAAAATATAATCATCTCGGAGAATATGTTTAGAGGGAAGGAACTCTGTGCTGACAGATTTAGCCGCAGTGAAGTGAAGGTTTGTGGTGAAGGTGACCTGGTCCCTCTCCTCCTTTCAGCTGAACTGAACTGTCTCCGCAGGCAGGAACCTAACTCCTGACCCTTTCTTTCCCTTCAGGCGCCGTGTTTTGGGCAGGCGGAGCCTGATTCAGACCATCCCTCTTCAATGTGCATAGTGTGTGCGTGTGTGCGTGTGTGTGTGTGTGTGTGTGTGTGTGTGTGTGTGTGTGTGTGTGTGTGTGTGTGTGTGTGTGTGTGTGTGTGTGTGTGTGTGCGTGTGTGCGTTCGTGCGCGCTGGACATGTCTCTGACTCCATACCTCTGGCTTTCTTTGTTACAGCTACTTTTTTTCTTTTAAATGCTGGGTTGAAGCTATGTGTACTTGATGTTCTGGGTATGTTTGACCTCAGTGTAATCTGACAGACTAACAGGGGAAGGGGTGAGGAACACTATCAACTCTCAGGGAAACCTCTCTACACCTTCAGCTGAGAGAGACCTCTGGAGCCCGTACGTACACTCAGAGTACTCCACATCATCAGATCTGCACTGCAACCTGGGAAAATGTCTGTTCTAAACTACTTTGATGTCAACAAAAACAGTTATTAAAAAATCTATATCCCACGATAAAAATGTAGACAAAATCAACAACTTAACTCAACTGTCTCCATTGCTGCTGTCGATGGTAGGAGCTCCATGCAATGCCAGATGCACAAAGGTTTACCACCTCTGTCTCCACTGAGTTCTACAATCCTGTCTCTTTCCCACCCCCACCCAACACACACACACACATACACCACTGATCTCAGGGATGCTGGCAATGTAGGATGTTGTGGTCTGCTTCTGGTCCTGCTGCCCTCAACCTTACCGTTGAGAACTGTCGTCATCAGATTTGTCTGTTTGCGCATATCAGTTTTAGCCAACACTTATCTTTGCACTGAGAGTTCATAACAAATGCTCTCACTTGTTCTTCTGTCTGACCATTTGACTCTAAGATGTCGCCTGTAGAACCAAATTTCGGCTGCGGTGGGTTTTGTTGTTGTTGTCTCTTTTTAATGTTTATAGTGTCCAGGCTTCTGACCATTACAGGAATACAGGCCAGATAAGTGTTGTGGCAATTCTAATTTAGAGATGATTAAGGTATGCCTCTGTCTTTCCAAATGCAGTGTAACTGAATCATTTTTATTCTTGGCTATACCGATTCAATCCTTAACGTGTTGTAGGCAGGATCCATTATTCTCTGTCACAGAACCTCAGAATTTGACATTTTGAGGAGTGGCTGTGCCGTTGATGTGCAGCACTTTGGTCTTGTGGCGTTTAACCCCAGGCTAGGAGCGTTGCCCTCTACATTCACTCTGTAGAGCACTCTTCTCATGCCTGTGATGGCATCCACCATGAGTGCTGAGTCATCAGGGCACCTAGGTCAGTGATATGTCTGCCTCCTACATCAATGCCCATGTCATCTATGTCCGCCTTTCTCCTGACCATTGCTGTAGAAATCGGGAAAATCGAAGAAAAAATCGTAGATAATTATTGTAGAAATCATACGTTAAACACACAAATAATCATTTTTAAAATACACAATAAACTTTAAATGGAAATTAACAAATAAAGAAACAAACCTACCCAAAAGACAACAATGAATGCACGCCAGCAAGTAGATGAATTAAGTAAGGGGGGGTGCGGGGGAGGGGGAGCGGGGGGGAAGGATAGGCTGGTGGTTAAAACGTTGTGCGTTGCGCTCGCAATCTGATGACCCGGGTTTGAACCCACGTTCGATCCACCGCCGAGAGTTAGTGCCGACTCCACTCCCCCAAAAGTACTTCAGAAGAGACAATAAACCAAGGCCGTATGCGAACGTATTCCAAACATCTTGTGTATGCGTTAAAACCTGTTTGGCCTTCGGGAAGTGCAGGCTATTTGTGCGGGTGGGAGCGGATGACAACATTTACAAAACTGCATACATACGGGGACTAGATGTAAAAAGAACATGAATCCTTATTCTGTCATCCTCAACATTAATTTTTAAAAAAGACAAAAGTGAACCTGGTAGTATATGAAACAACTTTCTGTTGAGGCTGCGACATTACATGTCAGACTTGGCATTTAGAACTACTTGTGGCCGGCAGGTCATGGAGTCAACATTTCAATCATATAAAATCATGTGATCTTGACCCCATACCTGCTTCTCTTTTTGCTCAGTGCCTGCCACAATTTATTCCCACTATTACAAAAATAGTAAACTTATCTCTTGTCTCTCGAAATGTTCCTTCAGCTCTAAAAACTGCTATAGTCACACCTCTACTCAAAAAGCATGACCTTGACCCCAACATTCTGAAGAACTATAGACCTGTTTCCAACCTACCGTTTATCTCTAAAGTCCTTGATAAAGTAGTTCTAAAGCAGCTCAACAACCACCTTCTCTCCAACAGTCTCCTTCCTGCGTTTCAGTCTGCCTATCGCGTCAACCACAGCACTGAAACTACCCTTGCCCACACCTTAAACACACTTCTACTCGCTTCTGACTCAGGGAAAATCTCTCTTCTTACTCTACTCGACTTATCTGCAGCCTTTGACACTATTGACCACTCTATTCTTCTCTCCCGTCTTCAAAAATCATTTGGTGTTACTGATACAGCCCTTGCCTGGTTTAGTTCATACCTTACTGACTGATTCAAGACAGTTACAGTAAACAAGATTCAGTCAGTACCTGCAAGATTGGAATGTGGAGTTCCACAGGAATCTGTTCTGGGCCCTGTTCTTTTCACCCTCTACACTGCTCCACCGTCACATATAATTAACCGCCATCATATCAACCATCATTTTTATGCAGATGACTCTCAGATTCTAAGCAGCGACACTCC